>PVJD01002625.1:0-194900 GCA_004026545.1 Mormoops blainvillei | reverse complement strand
TGCCGTTAGTCCCAGAGCCCTCTCTTTCCTCTGACCCACTTTGGAGAAGCTGCTGAGCCTCCGGCTGCACCGCCTTTGGGGTCAGGGGGACCTGGTGCCGCGTCCCAGTTCTGTCAGTTACTGGTTCTGGAGCGGTAGCCTTTCTAGCCTCAAGCAGCTAATGCGTAGGAAGCGGACACTACCCTCTGCCTCCCATGGGAGTGCGTGGGGATGTAAGGCAGGGTTTGTGATGTGCCGAGCACAGCCCTTGGCACCCAGAGGGCGCTCCCTGCGTTATGCTTGTCACTGTGCCAAGTGCCACAGAAAACCACAGTCATCCTGGGGGCTTCTGGAGTGGCCATTTTGTCCACTCCCCTTCTCCCTTCCTTCTGCTGGAATGCTGACGTGATGGCTGGGGCTGTGGCAGCCACCTTGGACAGTGAAGCCACACAGAGGAGAGAAGTCCTGTGTTAAGGACGGCGGAGCAAAAAAAGCAAGGCCCCAGAGCCTCGCATGGTGGAATGGAGCTGCCACGTCGTTCTGAAAGTATAACGCCAGGTTTCTTTTAGTTCAGCAAGTGATAAATCCCTATTCTGTTTAACCAAGTTACTTAGCTTTATCATTTATGAAGCAAAACCGAATCCTCACTGGTACAGCAGGTTAAACTAAGACCCCGTTTATCTCACTGAGGAGACAGCAGACAGGCATGTTTCCCAAGGCGGTGAGGGGGTTACATTCTAAACTCTGTGGTTCTGATGACAGAAACAAGAGGGCATCAGAGGAGCCAAAAATCTAAGGTTTCCAGCAGAAGTTCAAACCTGAACTAGGTCTTAGAAGAGACAAGGAGAGATGGACCTCTCAGCATGTCGACCAAGTAAAGGGTAAAGAAAAGGCTCAGAAGGAAAGGATTAACAAAACAAATTCAGGTGTGTATGCCAGGGCCACTCTCACAGGGAGAGAAAAGTGGTTTTCAAGGGGGACGAAAGAGCCAGCTCTCCCACTCATGCAATGAAAACAGTGAGAGGAAATCCAAGGTGCTTTTAAGAAATATTCGGTCCAGTCACGGCAGTGGAAATAGTTAATCTTCCACACGCTCAAACCCCTAATTATTAGTAACTTGTCATGATGGGAGAGGAATGCTATGGAAAAAAGTGTGACGGAATCTCAAAAATATGGGCAAGATAAGCACAGGAGAAGAGAGTGTAAACAGAACAGTTTTATGGACATGCGAGGAACGTATTTACAGGAAAGGGATTAGCTGCGGCCGTAAGGGGTATTCTTTCCCTTTTTTGTCCTCATTTTTGCCCTTCCAGCATTTCAGCCGCTCCTCCAAATGCAAGCAAAGGGGCCAAATCTGGAAAAACGACCCTCAGCTGGGACCCATTCACAGAGGACGTGACTTTAGTTAACTTGCTTTGAAGAAGGTCAAGTGCGGAGAAATTATATGTGCATCGATGAACAGCTTTTTTGGTTGTAATAAAACCCAATTCAAGTTAGTGTGAGCAAGAAAGGTGAATTGACTAAATGAATTCAGCTCATTCATGCAATTTACGGGAAGAATTAGAGCAGGACTCAGGGAAGGTGCTGGAACCGAGAAGCCAAAGGCTATCAGGACCTCCCCTTGTCTGGGCTTCTGTCTGCACATGGGCTCCTGCTCTGTCTCCTGGCGGACACCCCCGCTTCTCCCTCCTCGTCTCCCTGCCCCCTCCCAGCCCTGCGGTTCGTACCCTGCCCTCTCAAGAGGCCAGTTCAAACTGGAACGCCTTCCGCTATTCCCTCTCCAAGTTCCCCGAAAGGACGAGGGCTCAGACCAGCCCAGGTCCGACCCCACCTCAGGGCCGTGCGTCCTGTCCCCTCCCCGAGTTCACTGCGCTCCCTGGCTGGTCCTCTGCAGTTCCGGAGAAATCGAAGCTACTCCTCTCCCCCGCCCCCAAGGGACCTGGCTCTCACCGTTGCCCTGACGAGAACGTTCTTCCTCCAGAGGTGGGCACAGGCAGCTCATTCTTGTCACATCTCTCCTCGGACGTCATTCCTTCAGAGGCCAGCCTTACCCCTCTCCCACGTGGGGCCCGCCTTCCACCACAGGGCCTTGCTGCCTTTCCCTCTGAATACTCGCTGCCGTCTAACCACTGTCCTTCCGTGGGCTCACACACGCACGTAACGTCCGTCCCCACAGCTGCGCACCGCCGGTTGCCTACCCAACGCCCGCTTCCCCAGCCGGGCTGCCAGCAACTCCCGGGCTTTCACGGGCCCCAGGCCCCACCTGCAGCGTCCTGAGCCTCGGCAGCTCATTCGGGTCTCGCCTTCTGCTGGAAGCCCGTGGCTGTTGGCTTCTCCGACACCCATTTCCAACGGGGAGAGAAAAACATGTTGATGCGAAGGGAAGAGAGGCTTCCTGGGACTCGGCAGGAAGAAGTTTCTGCTGGACGGGGTCGGTGCCTACGGATGCAGAGAGTCCGCGCACGAAACAGGAGCTGGGAGGGCACGGGTGCCATGTAGGGGCTCGTGGGGTCTCTCCTGGGTGCCCAGTTTTCCCACTGGAGGAGGACGACGGGCAGTGGCTGAGGTGGAGACGGGGGGTGGGGGGGATGATGGAGGTGCGAGGGGAGAGGGCGGCGGGCAACTGCCCGGAGCCTGGCGCCCGCGTCATCGGCGCCCCGCACGGCTTCGCTTGCCTGCGGGGTCGACCGTGGGGCGCAGCGGAGTGGCTGCAGGGGCGGATTTAGGCAGACACGCTCCCACCCCTGTGAGTTGCTGCTGCAATGAAACTTTTAGGTCTCCGCCGGGCCCAGGGGCATGACGGCTGCGGATAAGGAAAGGGTAATGTGGCAGAAAGAATGTGGCGTTTCCTGAAGTCCGACTCTATGTTTTAGAAGATTGACGTGTCATGGGATTCTCACAGCAAGCCTGTCGGATGGGTATTTTCCCCATAGAACATAGGAAGGGACAGAGTTGAGGAGAAATTAAACGATTTGTCCCAGATAACGCAGTGGGAAGCGGGGAGTGTGGGGGACACCCTCCTGGCCTTGGGGTCAGAACCCCATGAACTCAGGGGCCGGGTAGTGGCTAAGTCAGCCGGCCTGACACCAGGCCACGGCCTCCTGCCACCGAGCCCCTGTGGCAGACACAGTCACCGGCCGGGCTGGGAAAGCATGGCGCCACCACTAACGAAACCACCCATCCGCGCCTATAAAACAGTCGTCCCGTTGCAGGATGCCAGCAATGTCCTCCAGGACCAAACTCCCGTTTGGGTAGAGTCACTGACCGCGTGCAAACAGAGCCCTGTGCTCGGATGCCGTACTTCACGGTTCCATCTGCAGGTCTACAGGAACTGTGGGCCTGACATCTGGGACGCGTGGGTGACTCTTCCGGGAACCAAGCTCCAGTCGTGGGAAGGGGTCATCCAGTTCGCAGCTGAGCCCTAGTTCCAGCAGAGGATTCACCATCCTCTTGAACGGGGAGAAGCTTTAGGGACAATCGTGCTCAGCCGCCTCACTTGACAGTCCCAGGATCCTAATGTCACATAAAATGTAGGCAGGGCTTCCTCCACTCCATACAGACCTCGGAACAGGACACATGAGGAGAACCCAGGATCGGAATCGCACTATGGATCTGACTGTGCCCAAGACACAACCGAAGGAGCCCATGTGGCTGTTCATGGCTCATTAAATAATCCATCAGCGCCCTGGCTGGGCAGCCCAGTTGGTTCGAGTGCCGTCCTGATACGACACAGTTGTGGGTTTGATCCCCGGTCAGGGCACACGCAGGAATCAACCAGAGAATGCTTCAATAAGTAGAACAACAAACTGATGTTTCTCTCTCTATATACATTCCTTTCCCCTCTCTCTAAAAATCAATAAACAAACAAAAAAAATAGTAACGCCACGAAGGGGACAGTACTGGGTCTCCTTTTCTTTCCTATTAGCCCGCTGCTACGGGTGCAGCTGCCTGTCCCTACACGACTTGTGGCCAGAAGCTCTGGCTTCCTAACGAGGGTCTTCCTCCCCATTAGCACAGTCCCTAGCATGAAGTGAGCACTCGACAGGTGGTGTTGACTAAAGGCGGTAATATCTGAGCTGGATCGTGAAACACGAATAACCATGTGTCACGTGGTCAGGGGCGGAATTCAGGGAGGTGGGAGCCATTCCTCCAGAGAGAGTGTGGGAGAAAGCTGGAATGGCTGACACGGTGACTTTCAACCTTTCTCATCTCACGGCATGTGAACTAGTTACTAAAATTCTGCAGCACCCCAAAAATATGCTTTTTGCTAATCTAACCAAAAAAAGAGGTAAAACTTTGATTCATTCACACTGACGGTTATGGCTACGTTGGCTGCTGTCACTTTTTTATTTTCTGAAGGAGAAGAGGCCCGTGCCCTGACTAAATGGTCGGGCGCTGCGTGTTTTACACACTGGCGTCCTGTGGGCTGGAAGCAGCAGGACAGACGGACCCGCGGGCACAGGACGACTGCGTCGCGGGCTGGGTGCAGGCAGGGCCTCAGCAGCAGAGCTGCCTTGCAGCCGTGGCTCTAGCTCTGCCCGGCCACGTGGTCTCGGGCTACGGTTCAGGGGACGGAGCGGGAAAGTCCTGCAGCCTCACCCCTCTCTGTAGACACGAAAGAGAAGGGATCCAACGTGCCTGCTCTACCCAGCTGACATTCTCAAGCCTCCATGAGACAGAGACGACCAACATTTTTGCTTTCTATGGGTGTTTTTTCCTAAAATCTATCCGTTGGCACTCAATGTGGGACCACACTTACTGGACAAACAGAGACAGGCAGACGTCAGGATGATCGAACACCATCCTACAAGCATCAGCCATCAGTTTCAAATGCAGCCTGATAAAGTTTTATGAAATTCACAGCATGGAACAAAATTCTTTCATCGGCATCAGTAAACCCAAATTAGACCCACATAAATTAGACTGAGCATAAAAGGACTCTGTAGACTGCTGCCTGCTCTACGGAAACCCTCTGAGGGACCCGGGGCCTTGAGCCCCGTCATGTAGGAGCTCCGTGGCCATCAGCAAATCACATAAATTCTGTGGGACTCGAGTGACAATGGACAGCAACACGTGCCTCACCGGCTCTCGGTGATGACTGACGGAACTGATAAGCACGGACATGTTTTGTTATCACGAGTGTGACAATATTAGTAAGTATTCTGTCAAAGAGGGACAGTATTTTATTTTCCTGACAAAAAAGAGGACACGGTGGCAGGGTCTAGAAAGTCGGTAAGAATGTCTGCGGAGGAGGGTCTGCGGGGCACTGAGACTACCCTCCCTCCAGACCTGGACGCCACCGGGCACAGCTGCTGCGTGACTTAGGAATCGGTCTCCTCACCACACTGAGTCACAGGTCCCTTGCCTTCAGAAAAGGATAAAGGAAGCCCACTTCGCAAGGTTTTTGTGAGAAGGACCAAAAAATCGATGTTTATAAAGTATCCGGAACAAGCGAGGTTTTCTGTAAGAAAGGCAGCCATCATCACAGTCCTCGCCACCGCCACCACCGTCACTGCTTTGGGATTCTGCCCTTCGGCGGGTCTTGCCCAGCGCAGTGGGAGAGGAGGGACCTGGTCCCGTGCCCAGGTGGAGACGGAGCTTCCCACACAGCCCCCGAATGGCTGAGACTGATAGCAGCCCGACGCGGGGTGCCACCAATTTTCCAGTTTCTTCTCTATTTGAGATCCTCCTAACGTTTATAGATTCAATGTCTTTGTATTAAAAATTGAGCACAACAAAAATCAGAGTTTTGCCAAAGCCAAAGTGACTTGGATTCAATCCAAGAAGCAGGGTGACATCATCAAGGTGAAACATCATTCGGAGGTCTCAAGGTCAAGGTTTGTTGCTACAAAATGTTCCCAGTATGGTTTATTTATTTGAGGTCATTGCAGAAGATGCTAAATAAATAGGAACTATCACTGTGGCTGTCTTAATGACAGCTACTTAAGTGTTCGAACACCGAACACTACTCAGAGAGTAAGCAATTTAATAAACCAGCAATTGCTCATGTAAGGGCAATTACCCCATTTTGGTTTAATTTTTAATGTGGGCTTTTTTTTTTAATATTCCCAACTTTAGTGAGCAATCTTCTTGTAATGAAAAAGAAAATACGGAGTGTTACACATTGTGATAATATAGAATGATCATTTTATCAATATTAATATCACGGAGCACCCAGGAATAGTCAGCTAATAACATCTTTACGTCTTGAAATTCTCTTTATCCAGGGGAAATGGCAGAGTCGGAAAGCCAGCCCCACCCAGACAGAGTTATGGGGTGACAAGGGACCCAGGAGGCTCCACAACCACCTAAATTTCCTTCTGAGACCTAGGCTGGGCTTTGAAGGGCCCCGTCTGAGGGACTTGGTGCAAGGAAGAGGTGTCTCTGCACCGTGCAGGGAGAAGCCGGGCGCTCTGACATCTGCAGGTCGAACGTGAGGGGGGAGAGAAAACCTCGCACACCACTCAGTTTCACCTTCATAATGACATCTACTGACACGTCCTTCTCAGCAGACAAGGGTTCAGAGGGGCCCCTGCCCCAGACGCGATGCCAACACCGGGGAAGCCTCAGGACAAGGCCCCACGTGGAGCCGGCCTCCCACCGTGACTGCCCCTCAAGCCCCTGCTCCTGGGGACCTCAGCCAGGACCACAGGCCAAGCATCTCCCCAACCCCGAACTCCACATCGTCTATGTGCAGGGCTGGACCATCTCAGCGTCCGCGTGGGTTACCCTGGCCTCTCAGACCCGGATGCTCACGGGCAGACGCCGTGCCCTCCCTCTGCATCAGCCGTTCTGCCCACGCCAGCCAGCTCATGTTGTTGTGGGAGCAGCAGCCAGCCCCACCGTCTCAGCCCCTCAGGACAACGCAGGCTGGTGTGCGGCTCCTGCGAAACGTCAGCTGTTGGGAGACTGCAGCTCTGCCCGCGGATGTGGGGCTGGTCGTCAGGGTCAGCCCCTGGGGGAGCCGGTCAGTACTGTGGTAAAACAATGACGACGACACCATGACAACACAGCAGCAGCAACACAGCAGCACCCCCACCGGCACACGGAGGCAGTACCGGCAGGGCCATGTGGTGGCTGTCGAAGCTCCTGCTCATAAGGACCCGGGTCACTTCCCCGCACATGCCATCGACCAAAGCCCGTCACGTGGCCAAGCCCGACTCGGTGAGGTGAGCAAGTGTGTCCCTGTGCCAGCGCAGCGCACGAGAGGGCGACAGGCACGCGGAGAAACACGCAGACGGGGAGGGCGCCGCACAGCTGAAAACGGCAGAACCTCCCGCGCGCTCCCTTTTGCAAAGCCCGCGTTTCATCGTCAGGACGACCTCCGTCCTTGACGGCCGCTGGCTGCCGCCTCCACGTCTCTGCACCAACTCCTCAGTCCCCATCGGGTCTCTGTTTAAAGGTCCGACGCGACTTTCCACCTGTCCCCCCACGTCCCCGCCTGCCTTGCAAGGCCCCCAGGAGGTCGCTCTCCCACCTCTCCACCCCCTCAGCGTTCTTGCTGCAAGGTGCTCGTCCGTGTTTCCCGGCGCCTGATTCCTCCTTATCCGACTCCCCCCACCCCGAGCCCTCCCTCACAGACACGCACGCCGGTGTGGTTGGGCAACGAAACAGAGCTGCCTCCACGCGCCTGCCACGTCGTGAAACCTCAGTGACCACCAAGCTGGCTGAGTCAGTGCGTGAGTTCGCCTTCACATTGTGCAAGTTATCAGGATCTGCTCCCTCGTATTTAAAATCGAGGCATTCTCGACCTTAGTAATAAGCAATGAATTATTACTTCTGGCAATAATTAACGGTTCCAGTAAGATAATGCCTGATAGGGCCACTAAACGATAAACACAAGGTTCTCTTCCCTGTGTTCCTGTATTGTCTTCCAATGTACATTTTCCAGGTCACGGCACATGTAGGAAAGCATAACATTTAAGATACCGTTCTTAATGAAATGAAAGGGCAGAAACTAGAACTGTGCTGGGAAGCGCTAGAAATTGTGACCAGAGCCCTTGAGAGAGGAGGCGAGAGGGAGACAGAGACAGTGGGAAGCAGAGAGAGAGGCAGGTACCCTGAGATCAGCTTAAATCCGCCGAGTCTTCGGCGGAACGGAAAGATGCTCGTGCACAGGGTTAAACCCCAGCGAGTCAGGCAGCGACACGCATGAGACGGCGCAGAGTCGAACGCTTCTCATGAACTCACGTGCAGCTGGGAGAGGCCTCCGCCCGGACGGACAGCAGACAGGCGTCACTGAGCTCCTGAAATATTCAGAAAAGACAGGTGAAGGAACACGCCTTTGTGTAGGTCTAAATTCACTCTGAGTGACGGCCGCCGCTCCAGGCCTACGCAGCTAAGGGGAAGAAGCCTCAAAAAGATGTCTGACCTACAAGCAACTTAACTACCTGGCAAAAGAAAACTAATGCAGTTTAAACTAACACAGCAAAATCCTAACATGACAATACCCAGAATCCAGTAAGAAAAAAACACTGGGCACACACAGGAGCGGAAAATGAGTGGGCGTTTTATATCTTAATCGACCGCTGATACCTTTTTGGGTTTTGCATATACAGTTGCCTTCAGTGCCGCATTCGGTTTATGTACTCTCTTCATTTAGAATAAATGCTCTGGTGTCACGTTACGGAAGCCTGCTTAGAAAATCCAGAGGCCTCCCCAAGCCGAGGGCTCATGGCACGCAGTCGGGGCACCGGCTGCCTTGTTCACGGCTTCCTCCGAGCTCCGCCCGGTCCCCCGGCTGTCCCAGCAGCAACGTCGGAGGCTAAGTCGTTGGCCGCTGCCCTGCAGTGGCACTCCCTCCCCATCGACGTGTCCTTCTGACAGGAGGAGGTCCAGGGCCCCCTTCTTCATGCTAAATGGCCCCATAAAAATTGAACTTCCCCTGAAAATAGTCCAGGGAGTGTGCAAATCAAGGCAGAATGATGACAAAGCCATCGCCACAGCCCTTGTATGAGGAGAGGGCTTACGAAAGGCAGGCAGCAGGAGGAGGACGCGGGGTCCTCCATCAGCAGGTTCCGTGAGCACACTGGGGGATGTGGACAGGAACTAGGTCCCCAGAGAGACCCCACTCCCCACCACTATTCAGGTGAAACACCCAGGTTGCCCATACGTCACTGTGTTGAGTTTCTCAAAGCATTGGACAATATTTCAGAATTCAGATCAATTTTCGGCATATAGTCATTAACATCAAGAAATTACAAGCATGATCCAACCATTCAGTAATTTAAAAAACAAGCAGAGATGCACTTGAAGAAATAAACTTTTCACTAAACGGGAGGGGATTCAGTGTTTACTGGGGGAATGAGAAGGAAGAAAAACACAACAGATTTTCTTGTCTCAAGGAGATGTTTCTTACCGCCACACAACTCTCATCACATACCGCCCACTCTCTATCTCAGGAAATCCTTGATCACTACATTTTCTCTGCTTTAAAAAAAAAAAAAGGAACAAAACACAACAAAGCAACTGAGCTTGACACCTGAGACAGGTCCGGCAGCCGCCCCATCAGCCTCAGTCCCTGTGAAATGTGTGCAGGGACCGCTGCCCCCCGCCTGCGCCATCCCGAGCTGGGCAGGCGCCCTTGGTGGCCTGGGCTTCTCCGGGATGACTGCCCTTCTCAATTTCTGCCTCCTGGGCTCCGGAGGCCCGCCACACAGTGTGGTGGCTACGGGCTCCTGTAGTTTCTCTCTTATTCCCATTTATCCGCAAGTGAACCCCCCCGACTCTCTCAGGACCTGGCCTTAAATTCGCACTAACCGCTCCTCCTCACAGCTCTGCCCTGCCGTCCACAGCTCTGTCTCGATTTTTCCACTCTAGGGGGTGCTCCCACTTTTCCCACCATCCCTCACGCTCGTCACCGTTCTTGCACCTGATCCTGTCTTCTTTCTGCCACCTGAGAAGGTTCCAGAGAGAATTCGAGGCACATCTTCCACCGTCTAAAATCGCAAACCCTTGGCGCGCACTGCCCTGCCTTCGCTCCGCAGCGCGACGCTCAGAGCGCCGAGGCTGGGAGCGGCGACGGGCGAGGGCCAAGAAACAAAAACCTAAAAATACAGAGAAGCGCTGGCTTCCCAGGCTTGCTCTTCACCCCTCGAAACTGCCCGGCCCTCAGAGCGGCGAGCTCTCCTCGGCTTCCCAGCCTAGGCGGCGGCTCTGGGCGGCCGGTGTCTCGCCTGCGGGGAGGCCCGCTCGCCTCCAGGTCCCCCTGGGCAGCACCTGGGGTGGGACACACACTTTGGAGCGGACTCGGGCACTTCTGCCGCGCCCGCCCACCCAGCCTCACCAACGAAGAGCTAACGTCGCCGTCTCTCCTTGGCTTCCTGTCTGTTCTTAATTGCTTAGAAGCCAAAACGGAGACTGGTGAGTGATTAACATCCCCCAAACACCAACATTCCCCCTTATTTTCCTCTCTTTGCCCGTTGGTCTTAATTAATTCTGTGCAGCAGAATGTGCCCTGAGCCTCTTTGTCCAAAAGCAGCCACGCAAAGCTCAGTCGCGGATGTGACGGGGAGTTCGAGGTCGTCCCTACCAGCAAGGCCCTGCCCCTCTCTCTGTCGATACATGAAATAAATCGAGAGCATGTGTGGCTCGAGTCTGGCACCTGGCACACGGCAAGTACGAAGTAATTATTTGTGGAAAGAATCCCAACTGCAGCAACAACTTTGAACAGTATGGCCGAGGGTTTACAGAGAGGCAGAAGATTATTTATGGGTTTTCCACTTGTAATTACCATATTTCCTGACTTTAAAAAAATAATTTTTAGATATTTTTAAGTATTGACCATAAGAATCTTACTGTTGAATCTTATTCAAAAATCTGTATTGTGACGGTGAGATCAGGGCTCCTATGCTAGTCAGCCCATCATCAAAACGGGGCACGTTCGGCCACCGCGACGCAGCATGTCACATGACGGGGAGGCGTTGAACTTGAATAACCAGGAGAATGAGACATTTTCTGCCCTCACGAGCTTACAATCTAATGGCAGAAACAATTCGCAGGTACAAATGGTTTTAACGTAAGGGACCATTCCATGATCTGTGAGGCGGACTTGAGGACGGTACAAAGGTGAATGCTCTGAGGGTGGGGAAGCTCATGGAGGGACAGGTCTGGGGTGGCGGGGAGCTCAAGAAAATAGAGGACCACGAGCAATGACAGATGGGGATGCCAACAGCAGCGTTATTCACGACAGCCAGAGCCCCCAAACCACCCAAATGTCTGTCATCAGAGGGTCGGCTAGACTGTGGAATATTTAACAGACCGCTGCCCAGCAGTGAGACGAAGGAGCCACCACGTGGACAAACCTCAGGTGGATAATTTCGAGCAAAGGAAACTAGACCCAGAAAAACACGCACTCCACACAATTCCACTTACACCCTTTCTTATAGGCTAAACTTGAGGTGTTGGAATCAAGACAGGGGCTGTGGTTACCTTTGGAGAGCAGAGGGGGTGGCTGGGAGGGGCTGGCGGGGTTCCATTTCTTGGTCCGCGTTGGTGCCCGTGTGGCTGTCATCATGCTCTGCGAGTTCATCACGCTGCACGCCCGTGAGCTGCGTGTTTCTGTAGATGGAGGCTGCGCTGTCATAAAAACACAGCAAAAAGCACGTGCAGAGATGAAAAATTCGAAAGACACACAAAGAGGTTGGCCAGTCCCCCTGGACAGGAAGTTTAAGGCCAATGTGGGAGAAGCGCCTCGTGGAGACCAAGTCCCTTCGTAGTGAAGTAAGTGGGGAAAAAGTGCCACGGGGTCCTTCCGCACGTGCCGCCTCCTCCCTGCCACGGCCCACCCCGGCTCCTAAGTACTGGCCGGCTTCTTTCTGAAGAAAAGCGAGTTTAGGAAAAGACACCTGGGCCATGATGTTCAAGGCGGCGTCATTCTTTGCAACAGAGTGACTGAAGCCCAGCCAGGCCATGACTCAGTTTGTCTTAGTGAGCCACGCCCCCACCCCACCCCCAATCACAGAGCAAGCTGCACCTGGCGTTTTGTAACGTGGGGCCCAGAGAGAGAGAGAGGTGGGAGGTTTTGTTCCGCAGTTTTGTTCCTGAGTTTTGTCAACGCTAAAATGGGGAGAGATAAACAGGAGGGGCAGCTCACTCATGTCCGATGTTTGCTAAGTGCGTCCATCAATATTTTCTCCTCGACCAACCACTTCTTGAGACCTACTATGTGCTGGGCCCTAGGCTGTGTTCTGGCAACGCAAAGCCAGGAGGGATGCTGTACAAACTAATGACGTTCTTCAGAAGCATTAAACCTCGCCAGTCTCACCTACAACAGTGGGATGGGTCGCTGGGAAGAGAGACACCTCCCTGGGGTCATGGGAGCCCAGTGGGGTCTGGGAGGTCCCTCCTGGTCAGTCACTAACATGCTGCTTTGGACTAGCGCCCACTTGGCAACAGAGTGTTTCATAGCTGTTGTTGACGGAAGCCCGTGTCTAACAGTGCAGGGACTGGTGGAAACGAGGGAAGTGTTAGCCTAATTAAGAAGAGGAGCTTTAGAAAGAGCATTTGCATTCAAACAAAGAATGTGCTGATTATAACTGAATCGTGCCCACTGGTCAGACCAGTTCCTGGGATCTCCAACCCAGACACTTCTGCCCCGACTTAAGCCCATTAACAGTGTCACTGTAACGGCCTCGGGTGAGGAGGGTCACAGATGTCTATCTCCCATCTTCAGCTCTGCTTTTGGCCTCTCCTAAAATTCTGGATTCAAAACCACACAGACATCCCTCAGGGACGTGTCGGCTCCCCTCTGCCGTCGGCTCCCACTCTGGTGCCGCCCGCCCCCCTTACTGGCCACGCAGACCCCCAATCAGAAGCTGAAGGTCTTCACAGAGCCTTCATCCTCCCTCACCCCAAGCAACCCACTGATTGGACCTGCTTTGTCCCGCCTCCCAGCCTGCCCAGGAATTAGCCTGCGTTCGCCACCCGCCGTGCACTCGTTCCGGGCCCTGAGCACATCTCGCCGCCACCTCCGTGTGGGTTGACTCCTCTCCTAGGGCTTCCACCTCCTGCCTCTCCCGGACTCGGCCCACTCTCAAGCCCTCTGCTAAAAATAACTTTCTAAAATGCAAATGTGATCACATCAGTGTCCCTTCTAAGACTATTCCAGCGGAAGGAGAATAAAATCCAAATCAAGCCCTGGCCGGGTGGCTCGGCTGGTTGGAGTGGCGTCCCAACACGCCAAGCCGTGGGCCCCATTCCCAGTCAGGGCACATGCGAGAATCAACCAATGACTGCACGCTAAGTGGAACAATGAATCCACGTTTCTCTCTCTCCCCATCCCTCCCTCTAAAATCAATCAATCAATCAATCAAAAAATTTTAATTCAAATCAAAACGGTTAACAATAAAAAAGTGGGCAAAGGACATGAACAGGTGTTTCTCAGGAAAGGAAAAGCAAGCATTTCTTACGCCTTCATAATAAGAGAAGTACAGATCACACCTGCAAGGTTCCCCTGTCAGGCGGACAACAGCTCACGCCGGAGGCTTCGGAGCAGTCGGACTGGGGCGGTGATACGGAGCCGGCACCTCCACGCACTGCCAGGGGAGCGTAAACTGGAAGAGCTCCCGCAGAGCACGTGGCAATATCCTTCGGAATCGTAAACGTGCAGGCCTGCAATTCCATTTCGAAAAATGTCTCCTCTAGACGCACACTCGCACTGGAGGGATTATTCAAGTACGAGGTTATTGGTTCCAGCAAAAGATTGGAAACAAATACCCTTTGATAGTAGGCTGATTAAATAAACTATCACACTCCCATGTAATGAAACTCCATGTGACTGCTGAAGGGACGGGGGAGAAAGAGACGGAAAGAAGGCATTAGGCTGGTTTGGTGTGTGTCCGCACGGAAAGAGCTCCGACACACGTGGAGACAGGCAAGGTGCAGCGTGACACAAAGCCCACTTCTGTTAGAAAGGGGAAGTACACACACGTGCGCGCGCGCACACCCCCCCTATATTTGCTTGGACTCCATAAAATGAAGTCTGCACGGCTACCCAAGGAACCAACGGAGCAGCCACCTGTGTTGTGCGTACTTTCCACTGTGTTTCTCTTTACACTTCTTGATTGTTGAAACATATGAACGTATTACAACACATAACCCAATAATTAAGTTTGGTTTCCAAACCCTGCGTTGGCATGGCATCAACGCCCCTCCTCACTTACACCCTGCCTGCTTCACCGCACCCCCCATCGGTACCTTCCCTTCCCTTGTCTTGGCTGGCACGGGAGCCTTTTCTGCTCGGAGCCTCCCAGCAGCCCTCTCTTGGTTCCGCTTGCGTGGCCTCTTTCAGGACCCTCTCCCCGCGGAGGACAGCAACCAGCAGGCTGGCAGCTCCAGGTCCCCGAAATCTGCCCTGGGGCCGCCCTTCTGACCACAGTCAGCTGAGACACGGGTGGGGGCCACGCCTAGCCACGCCCACCCGCCCTTCCCACAGAAGGCCCCGCTCCCTCTTCCCACAAACTCCCTCCACAGGGCAGCACGCAATCACAGTGTCTTCTAACTTGGCCATTGCCCGGCTTCTCCCATAAAATGAGAAATCGCCCAGGAAGTGCTTCTCCCTTAGCAGCAGTGCTTATCTGCCGCTTTCTATGCCCTGTGACGGCGCTGTCCCATGGAATTTTCTTTGAGGATGGAAATATTCTGTACCTGTGTATGAAGACACTAGCCACATGTGACTTGTGAACTAGTGTGGCTGAGTAACTGAGTTTTTAATTTTATCTAATTTTAACCAACAGAGCCACCAGTGGTTCGGAGCTGTGCTGCTGTGCCGGGCAGCTCCAAGGCCACGGTAAACTTTACGCACATCACTCATTTGACCCTCACGAGAGCCCTACCATGCGGGCAATGTCACCATCTCCCTTTCACAGAGGAGACACTGAGCCTTAGAGAGTGTACGTGACTTTGTTACTATTACCCGGGGTTCAAACTCACGTATCCCAATGCCAGGGCCTGTGCTTTGAAAATGTGGTACAGAGGAGGGGCACAGTATACAGCAGCAGGGGTGAAAAGGTTCTCACATTATACGCAAGTATGCAAAAAAAATACAGAGCCTTTATTATTTTTTAAATTGGGGCACTATTACCTATTCTCCAATGCATAATTCGCAAGTTTACAGCTCACCGAGTTTGGAGAGACACGCCAACCCCAGTGCCCAGCGCCCCCCGGGATGTTCCTCTGAACCTTTCTGCTCGATCCTCACAAAGCCCGCGTCCCCAGAGGCAGCCACTCTTCAGGTCTCTTCCAGCACCGATTACGTTAACTGCCCTAGTTTCGGCTAAACGGGACCATTCCGGCTGCACTCTTTTCCACTGGGTGCCTCCCACTCTCCATGACGCTGGTTTTTCGCACGTGCCGTGGGCCAGTCCTCTGTTCTGTTCACTCCTGAGAGGCGCTCCGTTGAACGGATTCCCCGCACGTTCCTCCTTCGTTCGCCACCGCGGGGCGCGGGGCTGCTCCAATTTGGGACTTACAAGTGAAGCTGCTGTGACCATTTCTACGCCAGTCCTAGGTGCTGGCGTTTTCCCTTCTTTTGCTCGATGTCCGGAAGTGAAGTTGCTAAGCCACAGGGTCGGCACATGTTCGACTTCATACAGAACCACCTGGTCACCAAGGCTGTTGTTCTATTTTACGCTCTGGCGACAGTGCACTAGAGTCGCAGTCGTTCCACATCCTCCTCGTCACTGGACTTTGTTCGTCTGCGATTTTAGCCACGTCTGTGAGCGCGCGTGTAAGGGTGTCTCCTTGAGGTTTTGATTTGCATCTCTGTAGGGGCTAAAACGCGAGTGCTTCTCTGCGTGGCTGTTGGTCGCCCCCGTCCTCCTCGGTGCAGTGTCCACGTCTCTTATGTGTCACTGTTTTCTGCTGTTCCCCTATTGATTTTTTCATGTACATTGTGTCGTGTTGTATTGTACTTACTCGTTCATTTGTACAGTGTTTTCTATTGAGAAGTTTGAATTTTGATGATTTCTAACTTTTCTGTTTCCTCCTTTCTAGTCGTTACGTCTGGTCCCATCCAAGCCACATCTGCCCACTCTGGCCACGCAGGCATCTGCCTACGTCTCTCTCAGAGTCTCAGGGCTTTGGCGGTCAACCATGTAGAAGGCCTCCCTTTCCCTCGCATGACATCGTGTGATCAACGCACTGCGGAGACACAGGCGTGTACCGGCTTGCACTGGTGTCAATTAGCTGACCCGAGGAACTGCGCGTCTCAACAGCCCCTTCTCTGCAGGGTTCTGGGTTGGACTCGGCCCAAACTGAGTGGCCCGCGCTGGAGGCAGTGGAAGAGCGACAGATACAGCTCACAGACGTTCTCACTGCTGTAATGTGGTGAGAGGTGGGGCAGAGGTGTGGGCGGGTTCCGTCTCTCCCTCTCCCCCCATCCACATCCAGCTCTCCTTCCTGACAGCTTGTCCTTGAAGCCCACAGCCCCCCAGACCCACCAGCAACTTGGCTACAGACTCACAGAGGTAGAAGCCTCGAAGAAGAAGGGCCTCCAGAGACGACTATGCCGCCCCTCCTGTGTCCGCCTGGGGCACAAGCTGGCCTGGCTTCAGGGTGCCCTGCAATCACTGACTTGCTCGAACCCTTTCTGACAGAGCGAAGAGAAAGCAGTGGCGAGAGCAGAAAGCGGAAGGGAGGCAGGACTGGGAGGCCACCGGCTGCTCCCTGCAGCTGAAACGCCATCGTCGGAACCTGGCTGTAATGGATGAAAAGGAAAAGAACCTGTTTCGTTCCTACGCCTGCCATTTAGGGTGCACCTCGGGCGAGTCCTTTTAGCGCTGACCTTCCATTCCAGTGCTTTTTTACGTGCTTGCTCTCTGGCCTCATGAGCCTGCTTCCAAGACACCATGGAATGCAGCGTCTATGCTTCTTAAACTAAAACACGTACTTGAACTTGTAAACACTCTCATTACCACCACCAGCATTCCCATAATTACCTGCCTACACCTCAAACAGGTTCAGTAAGACTATGTCTACTTTTGAGAAGACCCTGGAGCTGGCGATGCCTAGCTGCCCTGCTGTGCTGGGTTCTCTATCGATTTCTGTTCTTTTTCTTACACCAGTTCCCAGTGATCACAGCAACGAGAGCTAGTGGAACCACTCTTGCCTGTGGGAGCACTGATGCACTTTCAGGTTAAGAAGTCACGTCCAGACTCCCAAGGCGTCCTGGCCAGTGCTCTCAATCCCCTCCTCCAGGCATCCCACCCACTGGGGACCACGGCACATGGAAGCGAAACCAGGACAGTACTTCCGAGGGCGGCGTCTTGCCACATGGGCCTGCCCCTCTCTGACTAACGGATGCCACCGTCCGCCATCTCTCCTTTGCGTCCTTGAAGGGGAGTGGGAGTCAGGGAATCGAAACGGCCACGGGAACAATGGTGAGGTCAAGACACGGTATGACGGAAAAAGCCCCACTGACTCGGGGGACTGAGCCCCAGTCTTTGCTTGGAGAACGGATGTGAGGAATGTCGATGAACTCCGGCTTTCTCTGGGAAACCAGGTGTCCTGGCAGAGCTGTTTCCGAACTGCTGTCGCTAAGACGTGGGGTTGTGCTGGGGACCGGGCTGCGGCGCAGCGTGGAGCGGCCAGGAACAGGATGCTGGGCTACGCATTCAACTCCTCCTCTAGGTCAGGTTGTTTTTTAATCCTCAGCCAAGAATATGCTTATTGATGTTAGAGAAAGAGGAGGGGGGTGGGGAGATAGAGAGAAATATCAGTGCGAGAAACACGGGTCAGCTGCTCCTATATGCGCCCTGACCCGGGATCAAACCCGCATCCTTCTGGCACACAGGACGATGCTCCAACCGAGACACCCGGCCGGGGTTCACTCGGTTAGTTTCAAATCTCTCGCGCTCGTTCTTTATTGAGTCAAAGTAATATTTATTAAATCAGAATTTTTTTTGCTTAAAGACAAAAATCATGCTTAAAAAGTCTTTGTTTTAGGCAAATATTTTTGAAGATTATCTACCACTTTAAATGCCCTGAAAGGTAAGTGATTTACATCCCACTCTCCGTATCCTAACAGGAGCCGTCTGCTGGTTTCCATCGTGTAAAATCTTACTTATTTATTCATTTGTACCTTAATTAATGAATTCCACAGAAAGTTATTGGACACCAGATATAGAATTTGGGGCTGAAGGAAGAAAAATGAATTTAAAACCTCCCTTTCCCGTAGTCTCTCATGGGCCTAGAGGGGTCAGACAAGCAAATGAAACGCTATAATACGACGTGATAAATGTTATAATAGAGGTTGGTGAAATTGCTATAGGTATAGTAAGGAGCCCATTCATTCTGCCAGAGGGCTTTAAAAATGTGCCACGTGACACTTTTATCCTCCTGCCGTGCATTGACCCGCAGACTCGCATTTTGTTTGGGTTCATATTCAAATGATTTCTTCATTTTCTGAGCAAGAAAGAATCGTTCCAAGATATGCTGGGTAACGGGGTGAGGCCGTCAGAGTTACAAAAGGTGCCACAGATAATTCTCAAATGAGAAAACCCACGCATTGGCAATGCGGAGACAGCTGTATATTGCTTGACTGTCAAGTTGAAGAAAACCTCATGAAAACTGCCCAAGTGTGTCCTTCCATGTACACAATCAGTGCATTACTTTAATATGAAAAATAAGTATAATGGGGAAAGAGCTATGTTTCCCACGCGCCCAAATCATTGCATCGTGTTCTTTTCTAACCATGACAAAGGTTCGCATTCATTCTGAAGACACATATTTCACTGGTTCGTTGGCAGTTCATGAAGAACAAGAATTTCTCTTTCTCTTGTCTGATCACGTGCACAAAGAGGTGCCAGCAATTAAGTTAAAACTTTGGCAACAGTGGTGGTCACGCCTCGTTGACCCAGAGGCCTGCGTTTCAGACTCTGTAATGACGTCCGTCATCAGGAGTTTCCCCCTCAGCCATCCGGGGCTTGCTTATCACAGGTGTGCAGCCTTGAGCCTGTCTTTACATCTATAAATTTCCGAAGTCACGGTCTTTTATGTAATTTATGAAAGTCTGAATGGTTTTAATACAAGGCATGTATATATACGGAAAGTTTTGCTTCCTGGTCCACATTTGACAGTGTGAAAGAAGCCATAAATTGTAGGGATGTGGAGGTCTTTTTCCAAATGAGCTTTAAAATAATTCGAAATCTGTACGTCTGCAGACACCGTTAAGTTTCTCATCAACAATGCCAGTAACTCTAACAGGGCCCATGGAACGTAAAAGCACAGACACAGCTCGGATGTCACACAAAGCACTTCATTCATGTCGCTGTGTGTCCATCAGTAATGCCTCCTAATTTTCCAGTTTGAGATACAATTTTAGTGAAATTATAACTGGACAACTCAAATTTATATAATTCACTCCATTTAATGCCCCCATCGGATCTCTGAGATTATGCTCACCTCTGGCCCATCCTCGAAGACACACTGGAAATGCCCCTCTACCATGGGCCCTCTCCTCACATGGACTCTCTTCTAGGAAACAAGACCACTTGGTTTATTTTCCTCAAATTGTACGTTTAGAAAATACCATGTCGTAGAGGAAAACAGCGCAAACAGTCCTGCGTGTGGCTTCTTCTCTCCGCAGAAAAGGCCCCACCAGCAACCACTCGCCGTCCATCCCCTCACGTATTTGTGCCACGGACCCCTAACAAGTAGCCAGCCAACGTCAGAAGCTGTGCTGGGCGCTGGGGTGACAAGTCCGCGTCTCCGAGCTCAGGTAGTTTGGTGGGGACACGAGCTATACTGCGGAAGATTCCAGGAAGGGGAGGCGGGGACATGCTCAAGTACAGGAAAGATCATGAACAAAAGCCGGGCGAAGGCTTGGGAAGCACGGCACGGGAGGGGCAGGGGCGTCCGAGAATCATTTGTTAGTAGAAACGAAATGAACAGACAAGGAAGGGGGAAAAGGGAAAACGAGGACGTACCTAAATAAAAGAAATTTCATGCTTTCCCATTTTTAATACAAAATATTAAGAAGGATGTGTAAACTCTGCTGTTTGTTGGAAATCTTACATTGAAAAGTACTCTATAAACAACACAGATAAACAAATTACTAAATACTGAATTCACTTTTAAGAAGAGGGAATAAAAGTCTCATTGGGAAAAAAGATGTTTTTCTACCTGGGGCAGCTTGCCTTACACAGGGAGCAAACTGCCTTGATTTCCAAGGATGAGCGTATTTTACTCATTAAGATAAGACCCGATTTACACCTTTCCTTTCTTGGGTCCCCGAGGCTGGGTAGTCTGACAAGGCTGGCATTTTTCTTAGTTAAATAACTGTGTATGTGTTGAGGGGACAGAACGTGTCAAGTAAGATAGTAAGACTATACTTAATTGAATCATTTCATTTATTGTACTGGGTCAGAGGTTCTCAGCAATAGGGTTTTCTAAAATGAACCCACCAAATAAATAGGAAGTGGTGTTCCCTTGCCATAACTCCAATCTATGAGGAGACAATAATAAGATCTACCAGTTATTCAGAATTGATTTTGTACCTGAAAATGTGCTCAAGGTTCCATATATCCTTTTATCCCGAAAGTTAGGTATCATTATTTGTATTAGAAGGTACTCAGTACATATTTATTACATGAGTGAATAAAAGCTCCACCTAGCAAATTACTCCAGAAGCAATTCAATCCTCCCATCAGGCAATGAAAGTTGAGGAAATGCCTTGTGTCATGTACCCAGCAAACCCTGCGTCTTCTTGGGAATCTGAACCCAGCTGGTCCTTAAAGAAAAACCAAACAGCCATGCAAACGGAGCCAGCCCGCGGTGCTCGATCCATTTTAATATTCCCCTAACGAATGCATGGGTAAATGAGTGAGTGAGTGAGTGAACGTATACAAGAAAAGCAAGTTTTCCAAAGCCGGTGTATCAAGGAACCTCTTAAAAGACCAAAGAGCACCTGTGTTGCTACATTCTGAAACAGACAACCGAAATAAGCCTCTTCCCTCCCTGTGGGGGTGTAACTTCCACTGCGACTCCGGTCCTTCTCGCACTGCCGCAGTGTACCCTGGGACCCAGCAGGACGAAGAACACAGAGCGGGGAGAGAGACTCAACATCGCCGGTCCTCGCTGTAACAGTGTCAGGGTTGGGACAAATCCGGTGGATTTGATCAATGGATCTAACAAAATAATTTGAGACTTTATGGCTTATTGATCAAGGAACCATGCCTGAGAGGTGCCCATCCATCACCTTTGAGGCCAGAGAACTCCCAGGGAAAACACTGCTCCAGCCGCAAATCACAGTCGCCCTCCTGAATTCAAAAGTTCAATGGCTCTGTCTACCAGAAAAACCTCCGCCAAACCTAAGGAGACGAGTCCTCTCTGCAGGAGCTGAGAGTGAAGAGTGAGCAGGCCCAACCAACCAGACATTGCGTGTACATTGTGACGATAACGCCACCACGGCCTTGTCCGGTAAGCGAGGGAACCCTGCTCCAACCAGGAAAGTGAGGGTCAAAGCAGGCAGGCGACCCATCAGAGACACACGGCTTGTCAATGCATTTGCACCAGAACTGTCTGGTCGCTACCCCACTCTTCTGCTCCGGCCAACTCCCCACGCCCCACAGGGATGGATCTCCTGGGGTTGTCCCCTGTCACAGTGGCTCTGGACTAAAATTATAATAACTAGATGAAAAGTTTAGTTCAATCCTTCTAGAATTCATTTTTCCAGGAAAATACTGAAAATATACTCAGCAGCTCCAAGGTGCCAACATTCTTCCACACACTGAGATATGACAGTAAACAAAGGTAGACAAAGACCCTGGCCTCATGGCGTCTAGCTTCTGGCACAAGGATTCCAGCCAACCCCATGGAACTTCTCTTTCTTCTTCACTACACTGAGTCACAGTCCCTCCCACAGTCCAGGGGAAGAAACGCAGAGCCCCCATCTCCCAGTGGGAAGTGTCAAGGTGACACTGCAAGAAGAACGTGTCGAATCAGAGAAATTGCTGCAACCAACTTTGGAAAATACAACTGTCCTGCTACACCTACAGGGGAAGATGATATCTCAGGAAAACTGAGAGTATAAGTAACAGGGCAGGAGTGAGACAGAGAAAAATATTTTTTACCATCAAAAATATTTAGTAGTAAATAAAAAAAAAATTGAGAACAGGATCAAAGACTTATTTTGCATCATACTGGGGACAAAAGTGACATCTGCCTGTATTAGATGGCTACGCTCACACAGATCTGTGCGCGCACACACACCCAGAGCCTCTGGGACCCTCTGACGCCACGTAGGGACTTCCACTCTGATCAGTGCTTCCTCTTCACAGCAGCTGCGGCCTGTGCCCCCACTCCTTTGTCATCCATTTGTGTGCCCTGGGAGAGCTTCCTGGGGCCTGCTGGAGAGGGAGTCTTGATGGTTGTCCTCTCGGCTCAGGGCAAAGCAATTTCTCTGGACTACTGTTGTCACCTGTCCCCCTCACCTGCACTGCCTGGAGAAGCGGAGTTACAAAGTGCACAGCTTGGACGCCAGTGGACTGGCCTGGCTCCAGCGTCTCACTCTCGGCAACCTTGTTCTGCCACCTGAAGTTAAATATAGAATGGAAAGGGCAGGGGAAGACTCCAGAGCCCAGACACAGTCTCATTCTTCCCGTCTTCCCATCGATCACCACCTGCTTGTCTGTCGACCTGACGGTGCCCATCACCACAGGGCTCGGTCCTCCCCCGTGGCCCCATTTCTGCTACAAGCGAATCTGCGCTTTTACAGTGGGGCGCTGTGCTTGATTCCACAGCCACTACCGAGACAATTAAAATATCAAGTCACCAACGGCAGCAGAAGACAATGAAAAAATGGGACTATGTGAAACTAAAACATTTTTGCACAATGAAGGAAACCATCAACATAACCGAAAGACAACCTATGGAATAGGAGAAGATACTTTGAAATGTCACATCCACTAAAGAGTTAACCCAAAATACATAAATAACTCAGACGGCTTAACATGAAAACCCCCTACAAACAATCCAGTTAAAAAATGGGCAGAGGATCTGAATAGACGCGTCTCCAAAGAGGACACGCAGGTAGGTCACAGACGTGTGAAAAGATGCACAACATCACTAATCAGATAGATGCAAATTAAAGCCACAATGAGATACGACCTCACACCAATCAGAACGGTCATCATCGATAAATCAACGAGAAGTGCTGGTGAGGATGTGGAGAAAAGGGGACCCTCATGCACTGTTGGTGGGACTGTAGACTGATGCAACCACAATGGAAAGCAGTAAAAACGGTTAAAAAAAAATTAAACATGGAACTGCCCTACGACCAATGAAGGAACCCAATTCCCATTCCAAGCGATTCCGCTTGCGGGGATTTAGCTGACAAAGCCGGAAACACGAACTGGGAAACCTCGGATGGTCTGAGGCAGTGTCATCCTCCGGGTCCCCGCCCCCGCCTGGCCGGGGACGCTGAGGGGACAGGGCCTGGCCAGCAGAGACAGACAGACGAACGTACCAGGCGGGCCGCGCTCAGGCCGCCGCCAACGCGGCCCTGCACGCAAGCCCGGGGGCTCCGCCCGCGCTCCCTGCGCTCCCGCTGCTGCCGCTCCGGCGAGCTGCGTCGCCCGCGAGCCCAGCGGCTCCAGGAAAGCTGCCGTCCTGATGTCAGTGTTCCGAAGTCACAGCCGTCCTGATGGCAGAGCCAGGGTGAAGTCACGGCCGTCACGACTTCACAGCATCCAGCATCACAGCGGTCCCGTGTGCAGGTACAGCCGTCTTGACGTCACATCCGCCTTGCCGTCCTACCGTGCTGACGTCACCCCGCCATGCGTCTCCCACGCTGGAGGAGCCGGCGTGAGCGTGGGCCGTCACGTGCGCGGGACGCAGGCCCCTTGCCCCGCGTTTCGTCTGTGAGACGGCAGCTCCCGCCCCCGCGGCAGCTCGGCGTGGGGACGTGCCTTGCGTCCCCGGTCTGCGCACGCGCGCCTTCCCCTGTGCGGCGCTGGGCCGCGTGCCGGGTCAGGCGAGTGGCGCCTCCCGGTGCAGGACTCGCGGGTCCTCCCCGCCCCGCTGCCGGGCTGACGGCGGCGAGCACCTGCACCCTGCCCGGCTCCACGGCGCCACCTTTCGCCCGGGGCAGCTCTGCCTTTTCAGCGGTCGCACGCGTTGACGGACATGAGTACGGTTGCATCCCACCTGCTTGTGGTGCTCGGAACGGGGACCTGCGGCGTCCGGAGCCAGCACTCACTCGGGAGAGCTTGTCCCTCAGCGGGCGGGCTCCCCTGCGCAGCCTCTTTGCCGCGTGCTCATGGCGCGACGGAAAGGACCTCCGGCCTGCCCCTTGGAGCCAAGGAAAGGAGGCCTGGCCAGCGTGTGCGGCAGACAGGCCCACGTTGCCATGGCCGCCAGGGTGGACTTTGCATCGGGGCCGTGAGCCGGGACCCCTTGCTTTTTGTCCTTGCAAACGCTTCTTTTGGAAACTTACCTGGAAGAAACGGTAAGCAGATGAGCAGCCCCGTGGTGCTGGACCCAATGCACCCACCTGCGTTCCCTCGCCCCCTCCCCCTCCCTCCTTGGAACCGTGGGAACCAAAGTGCTCATTGCCCGTCGGAGACCTCGGGTTCCAAACGTGAGGCTGACCCTTTCCCCTCTTCAGCTGATCCCGGAGCTGTGATCAGGACCCCTTGGCGGGCCGAGGGGGGCGGGCAGCAGCTCCAGCACCTGGAGCGAGTGGTTTAGCCCCTCTGGACTCGCTCTTTGTATTTTGGCCCAGAAAACAAGGAATTGGATTAAGTACATGCTAGGTCCTGAGTGGGCTGACCCAGAAACGTGGGTGAGGGCGGCATGACGAGGTAGGAATCACCCACACCTGCACCAGGTGGAGGGGCTGGGAGCTTTCCGTTTCCACCGGAGAAATGGACTGAGAATTCCTTGTAGACGGCGGGGGACGTCAGCCCCATGTGCCTTAGCTGCGAAGGTGAGCAAAACGATGAGTTATTAGCCCAAAGGGGATTGTAAAACACAAAGCAGGACGCACTTAGCGGTTACCCGGGACGCAGCCCGGTGTGTTTCCCCCTGAAATGTCAGACTCGTCAAGTGGTTGCACCTCCAGAAACAGACTGAGGAGTTAGAACAAATCTAGAACGAGGACGTGTTAATGGCTCACAGTGGAAAGTGGCACTCCTTGAAGGACAGGCTGGAGAGATTTAAATTACGCTACGATTATGATAAAGCAATTATCTGCCGTTAGTGTCCCATATAATATTTAATATCTCTTAATTTAGTTATACATGCATATTTAAAGCCTCGGATTAAAGTAAAATGTTATTTTAGAAATAATGCTTCTTCTGACTCGCACATCCCATGAAACATTTCGACTCCAGCTCTTCACGTGCAGCTTTAGTGCAAGTAACTTTTTCATCGTGAAAGTCGCACCGCGAGCCGTTTGGTTTCACGGAGCTCATGCTCTGTGCCAGTGAGTCACTGGAATCCGAGCACGAGGCTTTGCTGGGCGGAGCTGTGTCCCAGCCCACAAGTGTCCATCCATGTAGCACTTGGAAACCCATCATTTCATTCATCGTATCGTTACTATTATGGTGATTATAACTGTCCTATATATTCTCACCAAATACCTGCAGTGCCTTTTAAAGTTGTTCTCAGTGACATCAAACACTGGCAATTGTGAGATAATATCCCTGGGAATAAAGACTCAATGGCTAATATCTTCGTTTCCTTTTACTTTAAAATTTTCACCGGATAATTTCTGTTAGCAGTACAAACTAGGATTGATTGAAGTGATTTGAGAGTCATTCATCTGCTTTAAAAAACTACTCTGTTGTTTGGGAAAAAGTTGTTTGAGCGAACTTGCTGTGATATGCAAGTGTCTAAACTCAAGGGTAAAGCCATTTCTTCTTTTCTAAGAAGTAATTAAAGATCGCTCACCTTATCTTCCTTGCATACAGCAGATGTCAATTGTGAATTTTTAAATTATAGTAAAGTCTAAACTTGGGGGCTTTTAATGCACTACTACCTAGGACTTTGATTGTAAGTGTTTGGAAAGGATGTCTAACATTTATTCAACATTTCCTGTGTGCTAGTTTGTATATAATTTCCCTGAAGAATTATAGCAACATTCAGGTACAGGTTTCATTATGTCTAGCCTACAGGTGAATAAACTCAAACTGAAAAAGTTTTAAAGTATCCTGTTTCCCATAATCACCAAATACTGTGTTAGAATTAGAGCTGAGGTATCTCTGAGTCTAAAACCCTCCTGCCACGTCAGAAAGCTCGAAACACTAGAACAGGGGGCGAGAGCTCAAAGGGTAGAGTCAGCATTAAGCAGAGGATCTATAACTGCGTAGATTAGGGGAATTGATGTTGTGATAACGCTTCGCACCTCTGCTCGTCTTCAGCATTTACTATCTCACTTGGTAACTGTAAAAATTAAATCTCTCCCATGTATGGTGTGGCCTGAAGATGTAGAGTGATTTGGAGTAGGCCGAGCTCACCTTCATTGGCAATAAGCGCACGCCTTCCTGGAGCAAGTTCCTATGAGCCCGTAACAACAGACATCGTTGTGTTGGCACCGACAGGGTCCGTCCGGGCTTCCGAACAGAACATCACGTCGGGCAGCTGTGTTCTTCTGTGTCAGAGAGGAAATACATGGACGATGGGCCTTCTGCATTTCCCATGAAATGCTTCTGAAAGGTAAGAACCAATGTTACTCCATAAGTTTAACGAAAAAGAGAACGCCTAAAAGGTAAGAAGTTTTTTAAACATAAACACAATATTATTTTTACTCCTAAAAAGAACTAGCAAGAATTTCACTGCCAGTTATGCTGTCAGTGTTTAAATTTCCCCCACAGGTCACAAATTACTTCATCTTCTTCTAAAATGTTTCATTTACCGATTACATTTGGTTCATGGTGTCTGAAGCCTATT
Source organism: Mormoops blainvillei (assembly GCA_004026545.1). Lineage (NCBI taxonomy): Eukaryota > Metazoa > Chordata > Mammalia > Chiroptera > Mormoopidae > Mormoops > Mormoops blainvillei. The sequence goes on along the minus strand of PVJD01002625.1, from coordinate 168,032 downwards.
TTATTCTCTAACTTCCCTGCCCTGATCATTTTCCTGCTATTTACTTCTCGAAGGTCATTTATTCTGCTGTTTTCCACATCCTGGATTCTGCTGATTGTTTTTCGGTGATATTAACAGGTTTTTCTGCCTGTGTCTTTTATAAAGCAGGTTATTAGAAATAAAGATGGGCTCAGATTCAGGTGTGATTTTGTTGTTGTTGTTGTTGTTTAGATCTGTCTGGGTTAAGCCTGAGCAGTGGGCTTAGAAATTGGAGGCCTAACCATCCAGTTTTGTAGCCATAGGTCATCATTGCCTGGTTTGTTACTTCATTGGGGATTGCAAAAAAGAGATTTCAACCCAACTGGACCCGAACACATTTCCTATGTGAAGAACTTCCCTTGTCAGCTCTGCAGTTGTGTTAAAGCACACGTTTCTACATGTCTAAGGGAAGGTCGGAAAAGAGCTTGAACCTTTTTCCTTTGTTCCCTTGAAGAATAATAAAGTATTGCTCTAATATCTTCCAAAGGTGGTCAGGGATATTTTTATTTTCTAGTGTCATAATGAGGTCACAGGTTTAACATGTTTTGCATATTTTAAACCTCTGGGGATTTTTTTCAGCGTTTAAGTTATTCTGACTCAGGCCAGGTTACTGCCGGAGACTTTCTGTCACAGCCGGGTCGGGGCACACCTTACAAAACGTGCTGCTTTCGGCTTCCGTGCGGAGGTCCGGGGTCCCTCATGGCCTTGCTGCCTCAGACCCAGAGCTGGCCACTTCCCGAGGGTCCCTGGCTCCTGCTGGTGCTGTGGGAGGAGGCTGTGGGGCGGGGCTCCCGGCAGGCTGCCGTTTCTAGGCCTTTCCCGTGCATGTAGCTAGAAAACAAGCTGGGTTCTTTTTCTTAACTTCTTTGATTTTACATTTGTACTTTTTTTTCCGGTAATACGAAAATCTTGGCTGCTCACTTTAAAATTCTTTTCCGATAACAATGCCAACATTATTACTAATAATGGGCTTATTTATGGTTTAAGAGCGGCTTATAGTTCTTCTTGCCCTGAAAGCGTGGACCGCTAGAAAGGCAGTCACGCCGCCATGGCTGCTCCAGCCCTGGCGTCGAGGAGTGGGTGCCGTTCTGCGTGTGGAGGCAGCTCCTCTCGGTTCCTCTGTGGGACGGTAGGGACTTGAGGCCGCTCTCCGGGAGTGCCCAGACATCCATGTCTGCATGTCCTTTTTCCAGAGACAGACCTTTGTTCTCCTGTGCGGATGGGGCAGGCAGAGGGAAGCAACAGGCAGGTGTTTAAGGCCCCTGAGCTCCTCGCACCTGACCCGGAGATGGGGGGGACACATCTTCTGCTGTGCCCTGTAGGATCTCCTGTCATCACCCCTGTGCTCCCCACAAAATCCACCGCCGTCCCAGAGACCAGTCCAGGTCATCTCTCCCCAGTGTAACCCTGCTCTCCCAGGACAGACGGACGACACCCCACCCTCTGGCTCCATGGGCAGGGAAGGTGCCTGTGGGTCCAGCTCACCTGAATAGAGACCTTCTACCGAGCCCACCGTCAGCCCAGGGTCTCGTCCCTGTCCCCACACACCCCCCCGACGCTCGTGGCCCCGGGGGTTTGCAGACTGAAATGGTCCGTTTCCCATCCGTGTCCACATCTCCCGACGATTAGTTACAGCCTCGTCCCTCCACTGAGACAAGGAACCTGGTCTCTCCCTTCTTCATGGCAGGTATTCAGTTCTCCCACCTACTGCTACCTCCTTGTTTCCTGTCCTTGAGGGTGAATCACTTTTTTGACTCCTGTACTGCTTTTTATTAAACATTTATCCTTATGTGCGTGATTTTTGCGTGTGTGTAGTTGCATAGCTGATTGATTCCAGCCTGCTCCGGATCCTTTCTGCCAAAGCACACTGGTCCAAAGGCGACGCTCAAGTGGGATAGTCTTAGTTCTTCAGCAATGGTTCTATGGACAGATACGGAAAGGAAGAAAAAAGGGAGGGAGAGGGGAGGGACAAGGGAAACTTAGCTTAAACTTAAGAAAGGCCATGGTTCAGAAAGACGAATTGACCCAGACGGTTAGTGTAGGAAATCTTGCCAAGCCGTTAGAATCTCTGGCATGGCCACCAGAAAAAAATTCGCTCGGCCTGGCCCCCAAAACGCCTCCTGGCAGAAAGTGCCGACTGCTCCGGTTGGCATGTATTCTCTCTCCACCAGGCGTTTTCCTGGATGAAAAGAAGAATTTGGGTTGGGGGCAGTGGGGAAGTGTCCCACTCCCCCGTGCCCAGCAGGGCGTAAGCTGTGCTACCCAGAGACACCCCCCCCCCCCCAACAGTGCTGCACTGGACACAGAGTTGGACGCAGTCCCTAGCTTGGCGACCTTTTTCGAGAGACGCGCTCCCAAACCGCCAGCAGGCCCCGCCAGGCAGGCTGAAAGGAGCCTTTGCTGGGTTGCCTAGGTTGCTGCAGACACACTGGAAGAAGGCTCGGGGCGGTTTGCGCTGAGGCAGTCATAGATTAACGTACGGCCCCGGACTAGCTGTCTGCTCAGAATGGTGGATTGTCTCCCTCTCCGCAGCACCAGAGACGTGGCCTTTCCCGGCTGCCTTTGGTTTCCCTGGACCGTTGTCCTGGAAATTTATAAAGAACACATCCTTGTTTTCATCTGAAAACCTGCCGTCTCGTAAACAGAGCATTTCTAATCGTCGAGAAATGTTTCTGCTTTGCGTGTGCCATTCGCTTTGAAATTCAGGTGTCAGGTGAGAGCAGATACAACTTCCCTGTTCTCCAACGGACGTGATGTTGTCCGCATTTGGTTCAGGGCGGCAGCCGTCCATCTGCCTACAGCTTTAGCCTGCCCGCCAGCCTTGACTGGGCCTGTCCGACCTCGGGCTTCTGCTCTGTTCAGTGCTCGGCCTGCGCCCCCGGCCTTCCTGCCTGCCCCGGGGAGCACGTGCAGGGCTGCCCCTCAGAGTGGGACCGCGTGTGTCCATGCATCCTCTCTCAAGCCCCCGCTCCTCTTTTGTAGTTCACACTGTCACCAACTCTTTTTGTGTATGTTTGTGTGCTTAGACTAACTCCTCGTCTGGGACATAGTAAGCGTATATTTATTAGGGAAATGAACCACTAATTTACAGGAGGTGTGTGGTTTTCTTGAACAGCTGCAGTACCGGATGTGTAGGAGCAGACACGCAAATGGTGGGATGGCCAGACAATGAGAGTCTGTTAGTGCTGGGCCGGGGGCAAGGGGCTGCCGGGCGGGTACAACAGCAAGGTGGCCCCGGAGGGGGCTGCAGAGTGTGGACAAAATGATGTGGTGTGTGACCTAGTGCTGGTTGGAAAGGAAGGGAAGGCTTGACCTGACCCTCAGATTTGAAGAAAATGGAGCAGCAGTTCAGGGAAAGAGGCCATGAAATCTAAAGGTGGGTGTTGTGGGAGCAAGATGAGAACCGTGGGTGGGAGGGAAGCCGCGGCGGGGCTGCAGGCTGCAGGGAGGGTCAGACACCTGTCAGGCATCGGGATTACAGGACCATGGTGCCAGCGCTGAGGCACCCAAGCTGGCGGGCACGTGCCAGCGCTTTGGCGAAACAGCTGGGGCTGTCGCCAGATGGCACAAACCTGGAGCTAACAGGCTTTCCCGGGAAGGGGCAGGCGTCGGGGTTTATCCCCCGTGACGCGTGGGAATCTAAGCTGGGTGCGGGCAGCAGGATCTCCGCACAGCGGGGCCGGGGCCATGGGGCGCTAGCACGCGGGTACACTGTTTCAGCGCCGGGGGGTGGGGGGCCCGCAGAAAGCTTTGGGAGCTTCCGGAGCGCTGGGAGGGACCCTTGTCAGGCAGGCAGCAGTGACCTGCTGTTTGCCGTCCGCTTCTCCTGACGCCTGCGCACGTGTGAGCTGGGTTCTGGGCCCAACCTTGCGTGTCAGCTGCACGTGTGCCTCAGCGGCCCGCGGCGAGGGGTGTGGGGAGGCTCCCCGTCTATTTTTTGTCGGCTAAAGTGCCTCCAGGGGCTCAGCGGTGGGTTAGGAAGGTCATATTAATGTACTGCCTGCAAAGCATGAGTCACACTTTAACGTCGCCCCTGGAAAGGGCGTGCAGTGGGGAAGAAGCCAGAGCGCTGAGGAGGGAAAGATGTGGTCCCAGGGCGCTTTGTGGAAGATGGAGAAATCGGATGAGGTGTGTCGAGGCTGCAGAACGGGGCGGGTGGACGACGTCAGGGCAACCCCCGCATGTCGCTCCACATCACGAGGGACCTGCACTGCTTGTCCTGGCCCGTGAGGACTGCACATCCCACTGCAGGTGGAAAACCACGGTCCTCACTCGATGGCTGCGTGCTGCTGGACCCGCCGCCCACCAGTGAATGGAAACCCCCAAAGGCCACGAGAAAAGGCTGGAGAAGCTGCATGGGGCGCCTGCTTGCTGCATAGCTCAGGACAGTACTCAGCTCCAGGGTCCTAGGTCACAACCCAGCTGTCACTTTATCACTTTGCTGGGGAAGGTGATGAATGGGCTCTTCTCTCTCCCTGCCCCCCCGCCCCAACTCTTGGTCTCTCACTTACCTGTCTGCCTGTGTCCTTCCCTGACTCCTTCTGACTTGTCACCATCGTCACCATCATCTTCCTCCCCTTCCTCCTGCTTCTTTCTCTGTCTCATAAAGTTTTTAAAACTATGAAGGTATAATTTACATACAAAAGCACTACACCCATTTTAAGTATACATTTCAGTGAGCCTTTTTTTGAAATTTTATGTATTGATCGATTGATTTTAGAAAGAGAGAGAAACACTGATTTGTTGTTCCACTGATTGATGCAGTCACTGATTCTCGTATGGGCCCTGACCGGGGATCGAACCCACAACTTCGGTGTATCGGGACAATGCTCTAAGCAACCGAGCCACCTGGCCAGGGCACATTTTGACTAGTCTTGACAAATTTATACACTCATGTAAACTACCCCCACAGTCAAGATAGACAATATTGCCATCACCTTCCCAGGCGGTCCCCCAACCTCCGACCCAAGGTCACCGCCGATATGGTGTGACCAGGGATTAGATGCACCTGGCCTAGATTTTCCAGTAAACAGAAACACAGAGCCCATCCCACCTGTGCCAGCAACCTCACCTCACAGTCGCGGTGAACTTGGATCCCTACATGTTATCGCACATGTTCAGTCCCTTTTTATGGAGTAACATTTCATTGTATTAATACCCACGTCCTATGGCCCGGGTACGTTTGACCTAAGAAACCCCCAGACTGTTTCTAAATGATTACGCCCCTTTCTGGCCCCACCAGCAGTGGATCGAGCTCTGTTCACCTCAGATCCCCAGCCCCTTCACTTACCTGTCTTGCCCACCAGAGCCACTGATGCCTGCATGGTGACTCTGTCGCGCCCACCTTCCCTTGGGGCATGTGTGGCACGTATTTCCGTGTGCTCGCTGAACACTCATTTCTCTCCTGCTGTGAAGTAACTCTTAGGTCATTTACCCGTTTTTATTCAGTTGTCTTTTTACTGTGAGTTTTGTGTGTTCATGCATACAGATCCTTTGTCAGATAAAAATATCAATAGTCAAACATTTGGCTTTAATTAGATTAGCAAACTTAAAAAAAAATAGCATCACTGGTCGTAGGATTCTAAAAATATAAACTATATCTCAATAAACATTGCCTTTAAGAAACCCCTGAACTTTTAGCTTCAGGACAGAAGCCCCCTTAAGTTTCTCTTACACACTCTCTGTGTGGTTAAATATATGTTTGGTTAAACAGCTTTACCCTAATGAATTTGAGCTTGAAATACTACAGTAATGAAACTTGATTTTAAAATTTAGTTTATCCTGTAGGAAAATTACCTACAAGGCAGATTTTTGTTTAAATTCCTCGCGGTATAGGGTTGATGAATTCTGTAAAGGGCCCAAGAGTAAATACCTTGGCTATGGAGTGTCCAAGGTCCCTTTGTGAGCACTGTTTTCTGCCCCATGTGCCCGGGGATGTGTTGTCACAGACAACACGTGAATAGACGGATGCCCCTGTGTTCTAAGAAAACTTGTTTACAAAAGCAAGGGATAAGCTGGCTTTGGGTTCCTGTACTGTGGTATAAACACACACACACACACACCCCGCAATAATGAAAATAAGGGGAATGTTTAGTTTTTTTGCAAATTACATCCCTCATGGCTTATCTGTGCACCACTGAAAGTTGGTCAGACTCTAGTCCCACTAAGGCAAGATTTCAGGTTCAACCTCAGTGTCATCCAGTTTAATTTACAGAGAAAACAGCTCTGTTGTAAGGTCACAACTGCGGTCTTCACTCAGATCAGCCATCACATAAACCTGTGCCCAGCATCCCCCAGGAAAGCGGGAGGAGCTGTTCAGACCTGCCACTCCCACCAGATGATCGAGCAGAAGTAACACTCGGATCTGAAGAACAATTCCATTCAGAAGCTGTAAAACTGCTACATCGACAAGAGAAGTGTATATTATTTAAGTGGGGCCTGTATGTTTACAGGAAAGCACTCTAAAATGCTCATTTCTGCAGGACCCACTTTCGCCGTCTTCCTGGCTGGCACACCCCCGGCTCTGCACAGAGTCGCTGGTGGTGGGTCTGTGTTCTCTGACACCTTGTGGCACGTGGCTCCCCTGGGGTAACACTCAGTCCGTTCTACCACCCCACACGGGGGCGCCTCATCCAGAGTCGTCCACTGACTCCACTACAGTTCTCTCAGTCACCCAGCCAGCAGCCTGGTTTTGTCCTCAGGCAGGGGCAGGGGTGGGGGGCACAAGGATAGATTGAAGTTAGAGCTTCCACAGGGGCAGCCTTGGTAGCTTCCTAGTGTGGAGACCCAGGATTGTTGGGAACATTTCATCCCTTGTTACTTCTAACCTTCAACGTAAACCCAATGCCTGTTCGCCCTTAGAATGGGCATTTATGACGTTCCGGGGCAGTGTTCGTAGACTCTCTAAATGAGACTGACAATGTGGAAGCATTAATTGTTATTGCCGCAGCTTCCAGTGGCGAATCCAAGGCTCACAGAGGCGATGCCACTGGCCCACAGTCACCCAGGTCACAGCTGAGGCCCCACGCATCGAGACAGGTCCCAGGACTGGAGGAACCTGTGGTCTCACAGAAAGGAAAGGTGCAAAACCTGAAGTGACCGAGCCACAGGCACCAAGGAGGACCATCTACAGAGACTGCGAAGCACAGGGGCAGAGGAGACCGCAGGGCTGGACCAGAGAGGAGGTTCACTGTCCTCGTTTTTCTTTAAATCAGCATGGTCCCAGCTTGCCCGCGGGGTTGGGCGTTGAGCATGGGAACATCTGAAGAGGTCGCAGGGAGGAGGGTTCAAGTGAAAGATGCCTGGAAGAAGGGAGCAGGGGGAGGGACCGCAGGGGTCACAGCAGAGGCTGGGCTGAAGCAGGACCCCATGGTCTTGAACTTGGGGCTCTGCTGTCACAGTCCACTTGGTTAGCCCCCTCCCCTGAGCTCCACGAGTGCCCATTCTACAGAGAGAATACAAGTTACAGTTGTGAGCGGGGAGGCCTACCTACCCGGCATGCCTTACGGTTGGGTTTCCACCAGCGTTGGTGAAAACCACCTGGAACATGTGGCAAAGACTGGGCTGTCAACTCCAGAGACCTTGACCCCTGAAGACTGGGACCCCAGGTCTCCTTTCCACCACTCCCTTCCAGATCCTCTGAGAATCTCAGGAAGCCTCTTCAACCTGCAGTGGCACCTCCTGTCAAATACTTCACACGTTTGTCACCAAAATGTTTTGGCAGAAGCATCATCTTTAGGTTTTGACATAATCCCGAAGAGACACTTTTTCAATTATTACTAATGGAACATGCCGCTCCTCTTCGGGAACTTCTGCATGAATAAAAGGGTCATTAACGACTTCTCCTCTCAGCCCGGAAATCCTGAGTCAGTGCTCAGTGCACGTGCTGATATGAGGCGCCTGGTAACTCCCCGCTTCCCGCTCACCTCTCCAGCTCAGACAGCAAGTCACTGCGGCGCACAGGTCAGGGTCGGGGGATGCGCTCCCTGTGGGCAGAGGCTGCTGCCCTCCGTTGCTGCGTCCCCACGCTGCACAGCACCTATCACATCTTGCAACACTTTCTCCCGGAGGCTTTACCAGCTCGGAAGTCGCTGGGAGGAAACTTCCCGATGCCCCGTAGTGGGAACCGTGGCTGGGGTGGCACCTGAGTTCACTTCCACAGGAAGGACTGAGCGGGCTGAGAAAGTGCCGTCATTGGAGGGTCCACTTGTCCAGGAGCATTGTAGGACAGGGCATAAGCAGTGCGTAGGCCTACTGAGTGGCCGGCCCCGCGTCCACGCCCAGTCAAGACAAAGGGCAGCAGTTTCACAGGGTTGCAGAAATTATCCCCTCGGCGGTTCCCGCCATCGAGCTAAGCTCAGCGTGCACCTATGGAGGCCTTACAGTGTCAAACTAGCCACTGTACGCCTTCATGCAGCTGACAGAGCCAGCTGTGGTTGGCTGGTGAGAGCGGGGCTCCTGGGCTCTTTCCCTGATGCTTCAGATGTGCACGACAGATAAAGCAGACAACAGGCCACGTTTCCCAGTAATTACAGTGCCCTTTCCTTCCTAACACGTGACTATAACAGGATAACCCGGAATCTCGTTTATGTGAAAAGAAGCACAGACTCTGGCCCTCTAGGAGCCGCTACGGTTGCATCTGCTGTACCTCACGGCACACCAGTAACAAAACAGAGCATCAGCAATTGCCGACCACGTCGAAACCGGGGGCCTGTCATTGCTCTCTGCTGGGACTTCTTCATGGACGAACACCAGCCCACCATGTGGACCTGGGACCATCCCCTTCCCACATTCGACCGGGGACGGGGCCTCCTCGCCACCTGGGTAATGAGTGCGCCTCCCAGAACCCTGCCGTGCTGCTTCTGTCAGCTTGGGCCCTACAGGAAGTAGATGCCAGAACGAGCTTACACGTGTGAGGTCTCTGTGACGGGCAGAGGAGCACCCCGATGTGACGCAGGACTTACTCTGTGACAAGAGGGAGAGGACGGAGAACTGGGCCCGTGGACCTCGACGTCACAGAGGAGGGCTCAGAGGCTCTTGGCCAGACCCGTGGGGAGTCCCTGGCCAAAACTGCGCAGTCGAGAGCTTCTGAGCCTGGAGGGAGTGGCCCCGTTGTAGTGACACTGACCATGCTCAGCCCCAGACCAGGAGTAGCCAGCGGGGAGAGTCGCCGCGGGGTGATGGCTGTGGTGGGCGAGGTCGACCGGCGGTGTCCCCACAGCAAGCCCTCCAAAGGGCTGTCCGAGCAGGTGCTTCCGAGGCCTCCGAGGCCTTCCCTCCCACGTTAGCCGTTGCTTCCTGGTAGAATGCCCACAGAGCTGCCACCAAGCGGTCTTACTGGAAAGGTCATTTTTATGGCCCTGGCTGCGTGATCCAGCTGATTGGGGCATCGCCCCCTGCACCAAAAGGCTACAGGTTCGATCCCTGGTCAGGGCACATGCCTAGATTATGGGCTCAACCCCAAGTCAGGGCACATTGGGAGGCAGCCAATCAATGTTTCTCTCTCCCTTCCTGTCTCTCTTAAATTGAAAAACATATTTTTTAAGATCATTTTATAAAGCATTATGCTATTGTCAGTTACACACTGAAGTCATGCCTGTATGGTGTTGGAAAAGCCAGAGCTGGATTTTCATGTAAGAGAATAAAGTGACAGTTCATCCAAGTGCCTGTGAGCATTTTGTCCAAGCTCTGGGCCCCTGAGCCAAGCTGGAGAGAGCCCTGGCCGAGGCAGCTGCCAGGGTCATACAGACAGTGCGCCCTGTGCGGTGACTCCAGACGGCTGGCTCGCCGCTGGTGCCCGGGGCCACAGGGGACCTGGCACGGGTTGCTCAGCACAAACCGATCTCTTCATCACAGAGCTTGTTAGTGCCAGGTCAGGGGCAGCGCTGGGTCTACAAATGGCCGACATCAGCAGTTTCCTTCCGCACAGTCTGCTTCTGAAATGCAAATGCGGGCATCAAGTCCGCACCCACGTTCTTTCCTCCCAGCGAGAGTCTTCCCTGGTCTCATTAGCAGACCGACAGCCGTCAGACCAACATGCCTCATTTTACATCATCCTGCCTTGGCTGAAAGTGAATGTCTGTTGCATCACTGTCCCACGTCCCAGGCTTGCAAGGAGTTGGCCCGTGTGCAGCAGCGGTCCCGATGCACAAACAGAGGGAAGAATTATCCCCACTCAGTGACGGTATCAGACAGCCCTGGTGTGTCACCATGCGTTAATGACCCCATTAGACTGAAACCTCTTCCAGGAAGCCAGACTCAAAGTGTCCCATGGTCATCTTCCAAGCTCGTGTTAGGAAGACCTCTCCAGGAGCAGCCAGTGTCTGTGAGCCCCGTGGAAGTGTGCGCCAGGGTAGCACCCCCTCTTCCCAAACTCCTGGGAAGCAGCAGGCACCCCAGAGATGCATGCTTAATGTCAGGAACCTCTCTGCTGGCATGACTGCTTGGGTTCCAAGTGACACATCTCACCTGACTACACTGAAAAAGAGAAGCCCCCAGATGCTGCTGGCTTCGGGTGCAGCTGAAATTGGAACTCAGCGATGTTGTTCCCCTGCACTCCACCCCCCTCTCCTTCCCCATGGCTTCTTCCCCTGAATGAGTTTGATTTTGATCTTGGGGCCCATTTTTCCCACATGGTGGCAAAGAAGACGTCTGTGGTCCTTGGTGCTCAGCATCCCAGAGAAGAACGAATGTCTGCCTCCCACAAGTTTCAACCAAGTCAGGACGGTGTCTAATAGGCTGGGTCCAACCACATGTCTGTACCTGACCAGTCACGGCGGCCAGGGCCATGGGACACTTTCGAAGCCTGGCCTGGTCCCAGGCCCACCTCCTGAGGAGGCTGAAATAGAAGAGGGGGTCCATGCTGCAGAACCGCAGGGACTGAGGATGGGTGAGGGCTCATTCACTGAAGAGAGGGGAGTGAGTGAGAGCCGACGCCGGCGGCGCTAGAGTGCTCATTCTAATCCCACCTTCTCCCCACCTCTGAAACAGCCACTGTGGGAGAGACAGAAATGGCCTCCTCTCACGAAGTTCGCCTGACCCCGTTTCTGTGATGAATGGTGCCATCATTCCATGTGCCCAGAGGTGCAGACATGCACACGTGATCGACATACTTGGGACACATCACAAACACACTGCACTGGGACTTCAGTCCCTCACGGGCTTCCCTGCAGGGTCCCTTGCATCCCAGCGTCTCCCAGAGCGGTTGCGGGGCCCAGCATCACCCTGTGTGGGCACTCGATCCGTGCCTCTCCGTCTTACTGGAATGGAGGTGGAACCAATTAAATTCCTCCAAGAGCTGATTTCGAACAGATATCGGGACAGGCAGGACAATGCTCTGCCTGGATTTGACACCAAAGAGATGTCATACCTGTGTCAGCTGCAGCCAGTGGCAGGGAGGATCACGGCCCGAGGGTGGCATCAGCACTTCTCTTAACGACCCGACCCCACGGGTTCTGTGGAGAGGAGGATGACAGCCCCAGCCCTGGGAACTGAGGGCCTCCAGGGCAAAAGAGCCCTTACTCTTGGGGAGGGGGGTGGCTTCAGCCGTGTCAGCCCCAGGCCATGTCGTTAGCTGCCTTCATTTGCTATATCCGGCTCACCCCACCACCCCCGCAGTGTGCCCTTGTATTCCACGGACCCTGCGCAGAGGAAGAGAAGCCTGTCCCAGCTCTCTGCTCTATAGCGTGCTGATGCCGGGCACCCAGAAGGGAAGGTTGGGAAACGGCGAATTTACGCTCAGACCCCAGACCAATGGGCCTTGCCCGTCCTACCCCAGGGCTCGGGAGAATTGGGGAGGTCGCTCACAGCAGGGTGTTTGCAGATTGTTTGCTTAACAAACAATAAAGCGGATGCCAGCTTCTCCCAATAGTAAGATCACTTGCACCCACATTCGATCCCATCTGCAGTCTGGAGATGCCAGGGGGGAAGCAGTCTGGAGATGCCGAGGAGACAAACTCGGTTGGGCTGAGGCACTCGTAACTGTGGCCTGCTTCTAGCAGGGTGCCTGTGGTAGCGGTGAGCACGTGGGAGTGTGGGCACAGGCAGATATGACGGGTCACGTTTCTCAGAAGAAGAAAAATGAGATTTGTTTGGACACGCAATCCCAGCTTCCATATGGACCATGCCCCGGAAGGTAGTCGTCGCTCAAGTGGATCCAGAGGCCAGTGTTATCCATAGCAATTAGTTCCTGACACTCCTTAAATATATCCCAGGTTTTCCTTTGAAAAACGTGTCCCCACCCTGGCCGGGTAGCTCAGTTGGAGTGTCGTCCAGATTCAGCAAGGTTGTGGGTTCAATCCCCAGTCAGGGCACATTCAAGAATCAATTAATGAATGCATAAATAAGGGGGAACAACGAATTCATGTTTCTCTCTCTCTCTCCCTCTCCCTCCCCCTCCGTGGCCCCCACCTCTCCTTCCTTACCGCTTGCTCTCTAAAATCAATGTAAAAAGTTAAAGAAAAATGTGTCCCTTTCTGGCGACCAAAACATGGCACTAAGCAGGAGGAGAGATGGAACCAAGAGACAGAAGGCTTCTGACCCCCAGCCAACTGTGCAGGTGGCTCCACGGTCGACCTGACCAAGGGACTCCCCATCACAGACGCAGGGGAGTAAATTTTGTCCTCGAGAAATGGAGCGTGACAGTTCTTCACAAGAAAAGTAGAATAGCAGGACTTGGGCATTTCCTTTTCAAGCAAGGGGGGTTATCGGGTCAGCACTGACAAAGAGCAGTGGCCTGTCCAGAGGGCTGGGGCTGGAGCTGCAGGGGCCACGTCTTTGGGTTGAGAGGAGCGACGTGGCGGGTTCACGGGAGCAGCGGGGCAGGGAAGCAGCGGGACAGAGACAGCACAACAGACGTTCAGTGACTGTCATGAGGCTAGACCTCTGCAGAGAAAAATAATATCTATAGGCCTGTCTGGAAATTTCCTGTCTGATGCATTGCATAAAATCTTAGTTCAACCCCTTTCACGAAAATCTTCAATAAAAATGGCTGTCATTCTTCAGAGCATCTGGAGTTGGGTGGGGCTTCCATGTCACGTGAGTGTGGGTCACGTGGCCCCTGTTCACAAGACGTCACATTCGAAAAGTAGAGAATCCCTTCACTTTGATATGTGAAACCGCCTCTAAGAATGCTATGTTTCCGGACACTGACAACATCACAGGTTCCGTCTTACAAAACTTGACGAGGATTGGAGCTACTTTGTACGTGAATGTGGACATGATGTTTTTATTGTAAGATCTCAGCTGTGCGTGGGGCAGCATCGTCAGCTCCACAAGTCGAAGCTGCCTTAACAATACACGATGCGCCGTCCCGTATTTGCATCGCGTGTTCAAGCTCACAGTGAACTCTTATCTGCATCATGTCTCTGGAGCCCGCAATAACCCAGGATGACGGCAGGCCAGTGTTACAAGATGAGAAAACTGACATGCCTGGACGCTGAGTAACTTGCCAGGTTCAGCAGAGCAACGAGGGAACTGGGCAAGAACCCGTTGCTTTTCACTCCAGATGCCATGACCTTTCCGTCATGAAAAAAAAAAGAATTGATTAGCCTGAGACAGGAGTGGAGCCTGGAGCTCCAGAAAGCAGGACACTGCTGTCAGGAGCGGGGTTAGCTCAGAGTTTGGCTGCCCTCCTGTCCGTCGCTTTCGGTCACGTGTGACTGTGGGAACACTCCTGAGCCAGAGTCGCCGCCCCAGAAATCACTTGTTTCCATGATGACCACGGGAAGATACTCTGCTCGACATCGTTTACCTGTGGGCGGCCGCAGCCTGTTGTTACTCAGTCTTGCCACCTCTGGACCGTGTCAACCCTTTTTGACCTTGGCCTTTTCCCAGGACCAGCATGTAGATTGGAAATGATCTTTGAGGGGCCTGAGGAGGTGATAATGCTACTTTGATCTATAGCCAAACAGTTACCAAGATTTTAATGGGCAACTGGTTTTCTGTCAACCATGGGTGCCTACGGTATGTGTGTATTTTTTTTAATCACTAGGTGTTGAAATCCGGACTTGAGCTCAATTAACACACAGAGCTCACCGGCAGCCAGGCTTTACCTGGCGAGCCACTTGAACGCTCTGAGCCTCGGCTCCCTCGTCTCTAAATCAGGTGAATGGTAACGAACTTGGGAATGTGCTGGGCAGGTTAACTGAGCTCATGCCTTTGAAAGTGCCTAGCATAGCAAGGGGAAGAAAGGTGGATTCTGAGTATGACATTACGTAGCTAATCTTAAGCCTTTTTTCCTGGGAGAACTGAGGATTGGTTCTACAATTTGACCCGATTTTCTCTGCTTATCATTGCTTCTAACTGCATTGTAGCTGGCTTCAGTATCTTGCTTCCTGTCCCTAATCTCTCTTGCTATATCTGTGACCCTTTAAATGTCCCTGCGTTCCTCTCCAGCAGTTGCCTGAGTTTTCAGAGATTCTACCCTTCCGTGATCCCGGGTCCGCGAGAGGCCATGCTCCCCTTCGCCCCGCAGGCTTGCCGCGGCACGTTAGCTGTGGCGACCACACAGGTGCGAACCACACCCCAATCTAGAACATGAGCTGCGTTTCCGGGGTCAGACTTTGTAGAGGTCAAACCAGTGGAGGAAGTGGCAGAGGGGAAAATCTGGGTGAGCAAGTTAACTTGTTAAAACTACTTTCAAGGTTTAACTTCAAGCCAAATTCTGGGAGCAGCCCACATCAGGAGATCACGAACACTCTTTAGTTCATTGCCTCCACCCAGGCCCGGTTCGCGGACACCCACCCACCTATCCTTCCAGGCAGAGGTGGCAGCGAACCCTGCCAATGGCAGGTACATGTCAGGGAAACCTCAAGGGCACATCTAACGAGCGTAATGGGACCTTGGAGGTGGATCCATCTCGGCCCCTGGTGCAGGGACCTTCCCGAGGGCGACGTGGTCAATTCCACTCGCCCCAGTGCTCTGCCCGTGCCAGTTTTCTACCCTGCTGCCTGAGGCTGACCTACGGGACGAGGCTAGAAGACGGGAACTCACGGGAGACCGTGGGCATCTCCAGGGCCATGGGATTCCACGATGTCACGTCCTGTGAGATAAACTCCTGATGACGTGAGTTAAAGTGCCGCTAACCCAGGGTACGCATGGAGGCCCCAATGCATGAGAAGCTGTGGTGGGTGCTCGCGGTGCTTCTCACCTCCTCCCAGAACTTGGGCTCATGGGGAGGAGGTGACTCAATGACACTGAGCAACCCCTCCGCCACACCGGGAGCGGCATTCTCACACAGCACCAAGTGGGGCACCCAGGCCCAGCCTGCCTCAGTCAGGACTGCCGGCTCGGCAGGAGTTCCCTGGGCGGTGTGCGTGGAGACACAGCGCCACTTGTCCCCTCCCCTCCTCGCTCCTCAGACAATGCTTTCCAGCAAACCTCAGTCTCAGGGTCACTTCCAAGGGAACCCAGGACAGAGACAGAGACCACCCCTCCCCTACTTCTCTGTACCTACACTTGTGCTCCCTGGGGACAGCGCAGCAGACTCGGGCAGGGGTACGCCACCCCTCAGGTTCCCTGCAGCCCTGAACTCTCCCAGAAAGCAGGTCAAGGTGCATCCTGCTCCCCTGTCAGGACTGTTCCTGTGTTGAATAGGCTGAGAATTTCCTTAAGTAATTAGATTTTCTCTTCCCATTCACTAATCCCTCAAATTCAGAGTATCGGGCTTTCTCATTGCTAAGAGATTAGCACATTGGAATAATTCCTAGAGATATGTGGCTTGTCTAAAGAGTTGGCCTTGTCAGCCAGAGCTCTGTGGAAAGAAAATTTCACAGAGGAAAGGATTCGTAGTCCTCTTGAGCTAAAGCCGTTGAGGGGGCACACGTTGGTCTGGAGTATAGTTCCCACCTGGACACTTTGCTGCTGCTTCTGCAGGCGGTTCGTTACCCCCTTCCTTGTATTGTGTACTTAGCATCCTTCTCGTGAGGCTACACCTGCTTGATAAGCAGTAGGGATGTGGCACCAACCTGCGATTTTCTGTACATGTTAGGGGGTGGCTCTGGAATCACGAGGGCCCAGGGCCAGTCTTAGATCGGCACCTCGTTGCTGGGCGACCGCGGCCCTCGTTTCCCTCGTCCCTGCAGTGGGCCCAGTGACAGGCGGTTGTCGGGATGGCTCAGCTAACGCATGTGAGTCACACGGAACCCACCAGTCACGAGCGAGCTCTCCGCAGGTCAGTGGCTGGCGTCAGGGTTTCCACTGTGATCCGGCAGCTCCGGCTTGTCTGTGGGCCGCCTGCCCTGATGGGCAACTGGCTAGCTTCAGTAGTTGCTCCTTTTTCTGCCTCACACAAAGTCAGCCCTTGCGATACTCATTGGTTCATTACTTATTTCTCCCAGATGAAACACTGTGTCTTTGTCCTTACTGACTTTCAGTCACTTTGGGGAGTGGGGGGCTCTTCCAGGCCACTGCGCTTGTTCACTGGGACACAGTCAGCTAGCACTTGTTCATAAACGGGTCTGCACCACAGAGTTAGTCATCAGGCTCCGTTGCAAGGGCTGGCCAGCGTTTTCTGGAAAGAGCTAGTCTGCAAAGGAAGCATTGCAGGCCCCACAAGCCTAAAGGTCTCTGTCGCAATTACTCAGTCCTGCCGTTATCACATGAAAGGAGCCACAGCTAATGCTGGAACGATGGCCGAGGCAGTGTCCCAATAAAACTTTTTTTACAAATTTAGGCAATGGGCCAGACTGGGTCCTCAGACCTCTCCTCTTCCATTTCCCAGGCTAATGCTCATTGAATCTGCATTTATAGACAACGATCAACTTGATCTTGCAGTTCACTCTTCACCTACCAGATCATTGTTACAACTCAAATTTGTTTTCCAATTTATTGGTGAGTAGTTGTGATGGACGAGTCAGAAAACCCTACAGAGGCAGGCTGGGTGGCACCCTTTTTGCCTGTAATTGCCCAGAGCTACAAACTTCCCGACAGAAGGACCTCTGCAGTCTAGCTTCGCGTCCCATTGCTGCCCTGCAGAAGCTCGTGTCCTAGGGCAACTGCATGCTTGACACTGATTTCACTGGAGCCCCGTTTCCAGAACTCGGGTCAGGTGCCATGTCCAACACCAAACTCAAATGAGCTCCTGGGACTCCGGGCCATGATCTCGCTCACCTCTCCGAGGCCCTTACGGACTGTCGCTCAGAGCTGCGCCCTTTTCCAAAGATGGGTAAAGCTCTCCTTTGTTCATCGAGAAGGTTCAGTGGCCCTGAACCTACCATGGACATGAGCCTGTCATGTCCACGACCCGCCCGTGTGTCGTTAAAACTGATGCTGATGCAGCCGAAGGAACGCTTGCAGCAGCCCCAGGAGACCGAGTCTGTCCTGGCTTTGCTGTATGGCCACATGGCTTTGGGCCAACTTGCCCCTGCCCTGGGCCTCAGGTTGGTCCTGTGAGAAGCACGGTAACTGGGCTGAATGCTCCCGAGGGCGCCTCCTGTGTGCCCTCTGTGTTCCCAGTGTTGCGTACAAGGCCGGACACTCGTCCCCAGTGCAGTGGTCCCCGTGAGTTCCATGTCTTTGCCTGGAATCGTGGAAGGGCGTGGCCCCTGGGGCCTCCCCGCCCCGCTGCATCGGGCCCCCTTTCTGTCACATCGTTTGTTCGCCGTGGCAGGGGCCGCTCTCTGGCCGCTTCAGTGTGTGCAGCACAGGCAGAGAAGCCAGGCTCTTGGGGCACGTGCGGGCGCGAGAGACTTGCTCTGGGAGGAGGCGCCATCCACAAGGGTCTGGGGTGCGACAGAGTCCCTCAGCTGCTCTTGTGGGTGTCCCTGAGACAGCTGGGACAGAGGTTAGTCACCGTCGAGTCCCCGTAAGAAACCGATGGTTCCTCGTGAGTTGTGCATATGCCATGGGAGTGGGGCTGACAGAGACGAAAAGCACCAAAGAGAAAACCAAAGGGAAGGAAGACACAAAGTGCCAACTAGGGACACAGAAGACTCCCCGGGGCTGATTTGCCGGCCCGTGCCTTTTGGGGAGGAGGCAGATCAAAATTGCAGAGCTTCGAGGCCCCCAAAACTTTTGGTTTCAGTGCCCCCCGCCCGGGCCCAGCTCCCCCTGGGGGACCCTGAGCAGGATGGTCCTGCTGTCCCGCCTGCTGTTGCGGGGGCTGGGGTCCTGGGCACTGGGACAGCCCCGGACATCCCCACACTAATGTGCAGGAAAACAAAGCCACTTTCTAAAAGCGGGGCTGCGCCAGAGAACCGCGGACCGTCTCTCCGAGAGGCTCCTGAGCCTCCTGCCTCCAGGTTCACCTCCATGGCAGTTGTCAAGGCAACAGAATAAAGGAGCAACCAAAGGACAGATGCCACCATCTCCCTGGTCGTCATCACCTTTACCTGCCAACGCAGGGGCACGGGGTGCCTACTCTTGTCTGGGAGCAGCACCCCAGACCTGCTCCCCGGCGACGTGCAGCAGGACATGAGGGACCCGACGTCCTGTGGTTTTCCACACACACAGGGCCTCTTCACAGGCCTCTAGGGAGTTGGGACACCCCTGGGGCTCTCTCCAGCACAGCAACGCTTATAGATACCTGTTCTTTTTAACCAGTCTGGCAATTGGGGGTCATCTCACAGGTGGGAAGTCCTCCGTGTTAGAAAACAACCAGCCAAGGAAACACAGGAAAGAAAGCCAGTTTTGTTTGTCTGTTTTTTAAAACAGCTGTGGTTCAGATTGTTTTTCTTATTCGCAACATCAGAGGACAAGGTGGGCATTCTGATGGAAATGGGCCCTGAGGCTCCTGCCATGAAGAAGCCAGACGACCCCAAGGGCACCGGAAGTGGACAAAGAAGTGCCTGTTCGCGCTGGGGCGACTCCATGCGGCCGCCCCGGAATGAAGCGCGGGCTCCCTGGGCCGCTGTGTTTTTCCTGGGCAGGCTTGACCACGGCCACGCGACACACCCTGTCTGAACTTGTCCTTGGCGGGGAAGGCCAGGGAAGCCCCATAACAAATTGTGTGTTAAAAGCAGCTAAATTGCTTTTAATTCACCTGTTTACTCTAGGCCCATAAACTGCAAATGTCATAAAAATGTGATTAATTACGTGTGTTGCTTTCAGTGATAAAGGCTACTGGGAACCTTCCCAGGTGTGCCATACGGCTGGCCTCCTCCACCCTGGGACCCGTCACTGTCACCCCGTAGGCATCATTTTTAAAAACACCAACTACGTTCCACCCAACACAGAGCTATTGTTTGCCTTTTTCAATTCCTTACCAGACCGACAGGAAGCTCCTGGGGGCAGCACAGTTGTCTAGCGCGCCTTCGTCGCCGTCCTGCACGCAGTTTCTTACACGTTATTCACCGATTCACTCAGCAGACCCTTGCTTAGCACATAGTAGGGCAGGTGCAGGTGGATGTGGTGGTAAATAAGGTAGTCCCTGCCTCTCGGCGCCGACTTCCTTGTGGGGGGACACGCAGTTAACTGAACAAATGAACTAGAGACTTGCAACGAGCATCGAGGCGGAAATAAAAATTAGTGTGTGACTAGTCATAGCTGGGAGTCCCGTGGACCGCCAGACCCTTCCCACCTGGGTCCATGCTCATGCTTTCTCTTCCGTAGAACTCCACTTGAAGATGCCACATCAGATGGGCACACTCAGAATGAGTTCTTCTCAGAGCCAACGTGGGACTGAAAAGAAAGAGTCACCACTAGTAGGACATCGGGAGCCCTGCAGGATCAAGAACGCAGCGGGGCCTCTGAGAGGTCATCAAACTCTCCAGAAAGGGGGCTGCCTCTGTGCGGCGTCCACTTGAAGAGCCAGAGAGGCAGGGCCAGACCTGGGGAGGTTGCTGAGACCCATGCGACGGGCGATGCTGAGCCCTGCTTTGGGGAGCTAGTGGGCTAGCCAGTCAGCAGCACCGGATTCCCCTTCTAGGTTCGGAACCATCAGAAATAAACCCAGGAATCAGATGGAGAGCAAAGTGCCAGCTTACAAAAAGGCTGCATTGGGGAACATGGCTTCGTGGGCTGTTAATATTTTCATCCAGAAATTAAATCCATCAAAGCACAGATAGATGAACGACTTCAGGCCCCCTCCCCACCCCCGGAAGAGGCACAGCCTGTCCTGGGAAGCCCACCCCATGGAACAAGGGCTGACTGGGGCTCTGGGAATACGTGTGCTCGGTCGAGATGGAGCCAGCAGGACGAATTTCTTCTGTCTCCAATCGGATGGGCCATCCTCCTTCCCAAAGTCACATGAGCTTGAGCAAATCGTTTTCTCTCCTATCTCAGTTTCCTCCTCTGTCAAAGAGTTGACTGGACTGAGTGAACTTAACGTTCCTTCTGGGCATTTACTACTTAATGCTAAAACTGAGAGAAATGGCTCACTTGCATAAAGTAGAGCAGCACACCCAGCAGCCCCTGGAGTGCTGGCTGGGTGCCGACAGGGCATGTCTGCGGCTCCGCAGCTCTGCGGCCACCCCAGTGGGAGGCGCGCACAGCCAGACTCTCGGGTGGGTGGTTCAGAAGAGGAGCTGCACTGCAGTGGACGAGAGAGCCGGTCAGGCACTAACCCCACGCAGGAAGGTTCCAGACCAGAACGCAGCCCCCGTTGGAGCAAACCAGAGAGCGACTTCAAGATCACTTTGATTTACGACCTCCTGTAGGATATTGAGGTGTTATTTATGATTGATAACATGCCTGCTGGCACCCCGCGGCGGCCACTGACATTGCCTTGTGCTGGGGTGGTTGGTCAGCCCCGCCCGGCAGCCACCCTACCTGTGTCCCGCCGGTCCAGGCGGTCAGTCCAGGCGCAGTCAGCCGTCCCCCTGAAGGAACACTGGTTCCTGTGGCCCATGCGGGACCGACCCAGAGTCGCAGACGTGCAAAGGGAAGACAGGTGGCTAGGAAGGAGACAGCCCCTAATAGCCTTCCTTCCATACTCTTGTTTCAAATTCCTTACACACCTTTCTTCTACAGCTCACTGCTTTAGACCGCCACGTAGAACAGCCTCGGGTCATTGGTCACCCACTGTAAGATTTCCTCAACATATTTCCTCGAACACTGATGCCCATGGAGCGCCGGTCAAGGTAAACACTAGTCTACATGGGCGTTTAATCAATCAGGTGATGTACCTAATACTGTGTTGGGTGACATGGGACACAGAGATCAGAAAGTATAAAATGTTAAAGTTTCTATTTGTAGAAAATATAAACTATTTTAAGTAGGTAAAGTATAAGATTTTTATCTGTATAAAATACAAAATAGGACTTCCCTGCCCTCCACCAGCTTGCTCCTGTTGGGGGCAGAGGAAAGACCGTCCTTCCCTGGAAACTCACAGTCAGCCCCATCTCTTTCCTTCCATCCGGTCCCGTTAGGGTGCTATGTGCCCTTGCATTTCCACGATGACACCTCAGCATCACTGCACAGACATTTCCCACTCCTGCCCCGCAAAAAATCACTGTGACACCACACTGCCCTTATCTCACTAAGTCCTGCCCTACTTGTCAGTCTCAGCTGAAACGTCAGCATTCCCAGGAGGCCTTTCCGAGGCCCCAGACTAGGTGAGGTTCCCCTAAAATGTGTCGTCATCACACCTGCCCTCTCAGCTAACGCTCACCACACTTGACTGGAAACGTGTTTGATATCTCTGTCTCGGCTGCACGGTGCGTCCTGTGAGTCTGGGCGATACTGATGCAGTGGACTTACCCTCTGCGTCCTTGGGCACAGGTTATAAATCCAGACACAGCCACAGCCATGTCCTGAAACCTTGCTGGAGACTCGTGCCTGGAGGGGGCCGACCCAGATATCCGGGTCTGCGGGGAGAAGGCACGTTGCCGGGAGGGGCATTTTGCGCAGCTCCGGGACCTGGCCGAGTCCCCAGCAAGGAGGAAGTATTCCCTGAGCATTAGTTAAAGAATACGTAGAATTAAGAATAAACAAGTGGGTGTAGTGATCGCATAATCGCCATGCTTGTCAGAGAAGTGACTGTCCATGCAGTAGCACTCGGCAAACGAAATGTGGAAAGCCAGCCTGATGCTGGGCTTGATGTCCCTTGGTCCACTCTTCAGAAACAGAGGAGTTGAGTGCTTTTTGTGACTTGAACATTCTTCCCTCGGATATCTCCACCTTTTTTTTTTTTTTACCCTCCACTTTCTCATATGGAGATGCCAATGCGTTCCTGTGTCTTCATTGCCATTCCCACTGCCCGCTGTCTTTCTCTGGGATGTGTGATGCGAGACACAAAGCAGAGACCACCCATGTGTCCTCATTGGGTCAGCGACAAAGGCTCCATAGGCGTGGCTCCAAGGAGCAGGCTAACGTTAACACGAGGAATAAAAGACAAAGTCCAGTCACAGCCATGAGTTGTAGAAGTTAGATGTTCTTCCAGGGGAGTCTTTGTGGCCGCTGTTAGGAGAATACCATGGTTGCCATCCAGTGGGTCACAGCCTCCCGTGACATTGCCATATAAATGGCCATATGAATGCCTTTGTCCCGGTGTGGGAACCTTCATTCCAGCATGTCACCCTGTTCACCTGGGGGGGACCTTCCCACCAGTGCGAGCTTTTCTTTTTTCTTTTTTTCTTTAGGGGTAGAGAGGGAGGGAGAGAGAAACATTGGCCTGTTGGTGTGCACTCATTGGTGGCTCTTTGTGTGTGTCCTGAGCAGGGATTGAACCTGCAACCCTGGCACATTGGGACGATGCCCTAACCAGCTGAGCTGCGAGGGCCCATGTGACCATTTCCTGTTGGTTCTCGGAGCTCCCTCTTTCAGCGTATTATTCATTCCACGACTATCAATGGAGTTTCTACCGTGTGCTGGACACTGGGGTCCAGTGGTGAAAAGAAAAACACAGCTGTTGTCTTTGGGAAATTCACCCTCTGGCGAGCGGCACAGAGCACAGAATGGTATTGCAGATCATTGGTGCAGAATTGCAGATAGAGATGGTGCCAGAAAGAAGGGGCGTTCTGTGTTTCGGGAGAGGGTGGTGAGACAGTGTTTTAAAGAAAGGTGTGATACAGAGCTTCTTACAGGACGAGGGGCCTGGGGGATGAATGGAGGTGGCCCCTCACAGACATGGGGCACCATGCTCCAAGGCCAGGGAAGAGCCGTGGGGGCTGTGGGGGACGGCCAGTGCAGAGACGCTCGACGGAGGTCACAGAAAGCAAGGCGGAGAGGCTGACGGGCCTGTTGTCATGAGACGTTGCAGGCCTCGTTAGATTTAGACGTGGGTTCCCCCGTTAAAACTTTTTAGCAGTGGACTGAAGTGACCTTCAGGCACTGGAGGAAAGGGGAGGCACAGAGCTCAGCTAGGATGGTGCTGGGGTCAGGGCTGGCGTGAGGGTGGAGGCCGTGGAGGCGGGAGGTCGTGGATAAACTGGAGGCGTATTTGAAGGTGGAATTGACGGGACCCGTGGCCCCTCTTTCTCCACTGAGCTCCCAAGAGTCGCTGGGTCTGCCTAAGCATGGGTGCTGATGGGCAGGCCGCGCTTCGGTGGGGAGCCCCCGGCCAGACAGCCACGAAGCCGGTGGCCTGAGACACAGTCTCCTCTCTATAGGCTCAGTGTCATACCTGGTTTACGTGGGGCCTGGTGTTTCCATCCCACTCTCCCTGATGGGAGCTGCTTCTCTCCCAAAAGCAGCCGAGAGAACCCGGCCGTGTGTCTACGAAACTGGGCTGGCGGGACATGGTACAGACAGCAGGGGCTGGTAGACCAGCGTTCGTGGTTTGGGCTCGAATTGACGTCCGATTGCTTTTCCCCAATAGAGGAAGTTGGCCGAGAGGCTGGATTGAGCACACTGCCTGCCTGGTGCAGGACCATGTCCGTTTCAGAACGTTTTCTATGGATTTTCCCCACGTCATCTATTAATTACCTAATTACATCGTCTAATTATGGGATTCTTCTTGTATTCACACTGATTACGTAAGTGGGTGCAATTACACTAATTGGGTTAATGACACAGGATAACAGACTACGAATTGCTTCGAAGGGCCCCTGGGAGGGCTGGGAGGCCAAAAGCCCTGCAGAGGCGGGGCGGGGCCTGCCGCTGGGCAGCTCCGGGCTCCCCTCTCCTTCATCCTCACCCTGACCCCTCAGGCACCCTAGGGAATAAGGTGGGGGAGTTAGCGAAACTGTTGCCCCGGACCAGGACCGCGCTGTGAAGCAGGCCCAGTTTGTGGGTGACTCCGACCCTGCTGTGGGAGACGGAATGCCGCCTCACCAAGGTGCCTGTGTCCCGCCGCCCTGAACCTGCGACTGGCGTGTTGCCTCACATGGAAAAGGGAAATATGATTAGAGGGAAGGACCTGAGATGGGGAGAGTGGCCTGAATTTTCAAGTTGTGTCCAATCTAATCCCATGTCCTCAAAAGTAGAGACCTTGCCTGTCTGGACTAGAGAGCCAGGACCATGGAGGGCAGAAGAGTGGGAAGGAGGATGGATGCGTGGAAAGGGCTGAGCACCCCATTGCTGGCTCTGAGGCATTGGGGACCGTGTGCAGGGCCAGAGAGAGGCCTCGAGGAGCTAAGGGTGGGCTCAGCTGACAATCAGGACGCAGTGACCTCAGTCCCACAACCCCGTAGAATTGAACTCTGCCACCTGAATGACCAGGGAAATGGTGATGTCAGTCCAACAACCCCATGGAACTAAACTCAGCCACGTGAATGAGCAGGAAATGATTCTGCCCTGGAGGAAACAGCCCTGCTGAACCTTGACCTTTGCCAGGTGCACCTATATTGGACTCCTGAACTGCAGAACTGTAACATCATAAGTTTGGGTCATGCGAGTCACTCACTACATTTATAATCATTTGTCACAGAGCAACAGCAAACTGAGACAGGTCTTCATACCTCACTGCTTCCCCTGTCTGCCGCGCGCTCATTTCCTCCAGGTTACGTGGCATCACGATGTTGTCTTACCTGCTCTGCTAATCAAAGCCTTTCTGCAAGGGAAGGCCTGACAGCCATCTTGTCCCCTAATAGGAGCATACGTCAGTGTTCCCTGTAACATTTTCAGTTTCAGCTCTAATTGTGTAGTGAAATATTTTGTCCAGATCAGGGGTTCAGATACCCGCTAACCTGCCCACTTGCTCTGTGACTGTGGCAGGTGGAGACATTGCATCGCCTGATCTTCAGCCTCCTTACAGGAGAGCAAAGTGGGCCCTCCGCACCCTCCGGGAAGAGCGGGGCCAGCCGGCAGGGATGATGAGAGCAGGGGGCTTCCCCATGTCTGAGAAATCACAAGCTTCTTAGACGCAGGAATGAATGAATGGCTACTTAGCCGAACAGCTACTCTCTGAGTTCTTCTTTTAGGAACCGAATCTAAGCAAAACGGAGATTAACTATTAAGCTACAGAGGGAGAGACGACCCACATATACTATCTCCATCACCGGATGTGCCCATGTTTTATAACTATCAAGTTCAGTTTCATTTCCACCTGACCCACTGGACTAGTTGCTTCTTGAGGGCAAAGACCCGAGTCAGGCCAGCTCCCCAGTCCATGACACGTTGCTTGGCAGACAAGTGCTCAGTCAGTATTCATCCAAGAAACAAATTCATAAACGAACGAACACTAGGCCAAGCAGAGTTTCTTGCCAGAGATGCAGCCGGATCCCTGATCCTCACCCAGTCCCCAGACCCCAGGACCTCAGCCTCTTCCGTGGGCTCCAGAGCTGCCTTTGTGTCCAGGTGGCCGCACCTTCCCCCCACACCTGGCTTCTCAGCCGTGCCGTCTCCACCGGCAGCCACACCGGTTCCTCCTCCCCAGCAGAGCGGCCCTTGGGGCAGCCTTCCTGGGCTCCTTCCTGGCGTCAGAGCTCCGAGCCCGGTGAAACCACTCGTCCGCAGCTTCATCGGCCGCGGCTGCTACCTGGGGCTCCGCACAGAGCGCCGCCCAACAGGTATTGATCTCCCGGTTCAGCTCGAGCAAAGCAATTTCACTTCAACGGACTAATTGTGTGTGGGGGGGCTTTAAAACAGGAAGGGAGAGACCCATTAGAGTCTCTAAGGCAGCACCGAGGCCACCCTGCCGAGCGCCACACCCGTACAGATGTGCCGTGGAAACAGACGTGCATGTGGACAGCCTGTGCCATTAGCAAGACCGGCGTCCCCCTGAGGAGGTCTTGTTTTGCATGTGACTTTCTAGGTTTGGGGTTTGCTGGGGGGAGGGAGGGGGAGGGGAGCAAATCTGGACCCCTATGAGACGCCCATGTCCTTTCATTCCTTCCAGCCCGTTTGGCTGTTGTCACAGAGCTCATCGACACAGCCTGTGTCCTGGACAGAGACTGCACAGACAGTCACACAGTACGGCCTCGCGCAGCTTTGCGGGCAAGGAGCTGTGTAGGCCACAGCTCCCCGGAGGCTCCGTGGGGCCACCGTGCTCTCAGTTGCACGTCCAGGCAGCGGTTAAAAAGACAGCGCCACGACCTGCCGCGTTAAGTCCGGCCTTCATGACACCAGCTGTGACTGTGCCGAGACCTGGCTCTGCCCCTCTCTCTCCCACACAAGGACTCGGCCCTGCCACTGTTCCCCCTCCCGTGTCCTCGATTTTTCTTTCTTAACTGAATCATCTCAACAACATGTAAACGTCTTTTAAAAAAAATTTAGAGAGTCTCCTTTGGTCCCAAACAGGGTGGGGCAAAAGTAGGTTTCTTCGTATGGAAAAATGACACAATAATTAATGAACAGTAATTCAAGAATAAACTCTGTTTCATGTACTCACAGCTGCGACCCTGCGTTAGCCCCTGCCCTGTACCTTCCTCCAGCTATCTCTCTCCTCCCTTCTCCCCGAAAACAAAACGCTTCAGGAGACGTGTCCATCTCGTCGCCCCTGCAGCCTCATCCCTGTGACCCCTTGAATCCACTCCGCCGGACAGCCCTGGTCAGGGCTGCTGACCCCGTGCTCCAGGGCCCGCGGTCGTCCCAGCCTCACCATGCCACACCTGTTGGTAGGAATGATGCAGTTCAGCACGTGCCGTGACTTCCGATAAACTGTCTTCACGTGGTTCCCAAGACGCCCCGTTGTCCTCACACCGAGGACCCTGCAGCCTCCCTCCTCGCTTCTGGTTCTGCCCCTAGGTTCTGATCTTCGCAAACTCCAAGTCCCCTTTTTGTTTTCTAGCTCCAGCCACGCTCAGTGCTCGGCCCCACCCTGCGGATGTGAACCGTCTGCTTCTGTGCTCATGCCTCCCGTGCGCGACTCTATCCTCCAGACACTCCTCTGCCCCGGCCGTCCCGCCTTGGGTGTGGAAGCAGCACCCGCACCTGCATGTGGCTTGGGTTCCTGGCCTTCATGGCTGCCATGTTGTCTTCCCGCGCACTCTACCGCTTCCCACCTGGTCTGGCGTCTCTGATCTTGGCCTCAAGACCCCACTCACCTGAGTCTCTCTCACAGCTGCCCATGAGCGTGTCCCCTTCCTGCCCGTGGGGCGTGGGCAGTTACACGTTGGTAACACAAAATAGCTCTTAAAAATATAAGCTAGTTGTTTTGAAATCATGAAGGTGTAGACAGCTTCAGCGGCGATGTCAACCCTTTTGACGGTGGACACATCTCTGTGTTTCTCCCCAGTTCACAGGACTTGGATGAGGTGAGGGTGTCTGAGGGGAGGAGACTGTCTTTGGCCATCAGAACCAAGCAAGGGAATCAACCACACTGATGGAAATAAAACGCTCCTGGTCTTAGTCCTGCAGCCTGGGCATCTGCGAATCTTTCCTTCCGTGTCACCACTAAATCTCCCAGGGAAGAGCTCAAGTTTGGCTCATCCACCCAGGTTAGTGAGTTTGGTGTTGAAACCCAGGAGCGGAGCTAGCAGTCCTTGACTTAGAAAGCGGTAACAAAGAAATAAAGGTGCGGAGGAGCCTGTAGCTATTGCGGTGCGCGTTAAAAGCGAGCCTTCACTCCACCAATCTCAAGTTGGCATTCGGAGGACGAAGTAACTGAGCCTCGCCAGCTCGCCCAGACTGGCACAAGAAGCATCGGGAGCACCACTAGGCAGCCTTGAGTTCCTCACGTGTGCCACAGCGTGAGGGACACCGAGGCACCTTTCAGCGGGGCATCCAGCCCACAGCCGCGTGGAAAACCAGGCAGGCGTGGAGTCCCAGCCATTGACCCGAGCGTGCAGAGTCAGCCTGCCCGGGCGCAAGGTGCAGTTAAGTAAGTGCATAAGCACGTGGCAGTGAGCTTTTCGTAGGCGCTCCATACATTTCGTGAAAACAAATCTCTAAGCGAACGTAAGTTCTGGTCTCCTCCTCAGTCAAACGTGCCCTAAACCAGG
This sequence comes from Mormoops blainvillei, assembly GCA_004026545.1. NCBI lineage: Eukaryota > Metazoa > Chordata > Mammalia > Chiroptera > Mormoopidae > Mormoops > Mormoops blainvillei. The sequence continues at coordinate 139,815 of PVJD01002625.1, read as the reverse complement.
GTTTAGAACTGGCAGACATGGGAAGGACCTCCGGGGACACACCTCCCCCTCACGTTGGCAGTTGGCTTTCCGGGGGCAGGATCAGGTCCTCCGTCAAAGCCCGGATTCCCTCCCCCTGCTCAGCAGTGAGCGGCCCCCATGGCGGGCGAAGGGCTGGGACCTCTATCTATGGAACCACACAAAAGGACGACAAGGACGTCCACAGACCGCCAGGGACAGGATGTTTTTTAAGCTGGGTGCGAGAAACGTGCTGTGGTTGTTTTTTCTTTTAATGATTAGTTTGGTGTTTTGCTGTGTTAATGGCAGCCTTAAACTCTAAGGCAGTCGTCCCAGGTGTCTTGAGGGACAGGCAGATAATACAGTTCTGTGAGTCTCTCCTGGGGTCTGGTGCTCACATCTGTGGCCACATCATTGAATTTAGTGGCCACCCAATGACTTTCTTTAAACATTTAGACATTGGTCTGGTAGTATGTGGGGCACCCTACGTCTTTCTGTCCTCTTTTCAGGTAAAAAGTGATCCCTTGCAACTTCCGTCTCATATTGGGGAATCCCAGTAATTTCTTCAGCCAGGCTTGGGGTGGTTAACCGACAGCTGTCTCCTTTGAACAGCAGGTGACCTTGTACTGTGATAGGACAATCAAAACCCCAAAATGAAAGAAAGCACAGCCCTTTGGAAAACTAAAGAAAATTCAACAAAACTATGGGAACAGAGACACCCTGCCCGTCTCCCTTGACTAGAGACCTCTGAGATCTGCGTGCTAATCCCCTGTGTTCTGCTGAATATTTTATAATGAAAACTACTCATTCGGCTAATGTGGGAGCCACGTGGTATCAAACCAAAAATAATAATTTTTTAAAAAAACACTTAATTGAGATGTTAGCCAGATTTTAGTTTACCCAGTACTTAATTGGGAGATTTATGGGGCTTTTAATATCTGTGTTTATAGTTTCATAATCAAACTCATTGCTGGTCATTGATTTGGGAGGTTTGGGGGTGCACAGGAAGCAAGCATCGGGGAGAATTAAATGTGGGCACACAGTTCAAGGACGCGAGTGAAGCAGGGGGACTGGTGCAGAATCATAGCCACGTTTTCCATGGTTGCTCAGCTCTGTGGGCTCCCCCGCATCCTGTTGGGCGAAGATTAATTTGGGGGGATTTACCGGCACTTAAGGAAAGCTGCCGCAACTTCAGGGACATGTAGCCTCCCAGGACTGACCCTGGCGGGTGGCGCTTCAGGCCAGTCTTTCGGGAGAACGGGTGGAGAGTCAGTCCACCGGCCCCCTGCTGAAGGGGAGAGTGAACCCAGCACAAGGGCCGAGGTCCACATGGAGAGCTGGCGGTTTTTAACAGGGCAGCTCAGACGCGAGGTGTCTGTGATCCAGCTTCTATTGTGGAAACAATCTCCACAAGAAAACAGTGGTGAGAATGCAGCTCCCCTGTCCACCCTGCCGCTCACAGCGCAGCTGGCACATGGGGGCCCCAGCCCCACAGTCCCCCACTTAGGGCCCCCTTCCCCAACCATGGGACCACCTCCCTGCCTGGTCCGACCCTGCCGAGGGATGCGAGGCACAGGCCCCGCGAGGAGCAGGTGAGATGCGTGCGAGGCAGTGCCTTGTGAGACCAGGAAGGAGGGGACGATGTAAGCGATGGCCAAGAGGGACAGAATTTCTTCGATTACTGCTCCGAAAAGCCATCCTTCCGGTTGCAGCCGGTGCACACCAACGCTGGGAGTCACCCGCTCTGCCTTCGAGGTCGAGCGGGTCATGGTCAGGGCTGTGGCATTTACCACGCTGGGATGCAACTTCCCATCATCTCAGGACCCCAAGGGGACACAGTTACCCCTTCGTTTGATCCCCCGATGAGCTTGCCTGCTCGCAGGGAGGTCGACCTTCTCTGCAGGCAAGGTCACAGCTGGTGGACACAGCGCGTGTTCGTGGGACCTCATGCTGTGAAACCAACACTGCCCACTCCCTGGACGAGGACCGGAGGATCCTGACCCCGGAGACAGCCTCCGGCAGAGCTGGCAGCATCTCTGCACTTCCCTGCCGCCTCCACCGTGGTTGCCATCTCCTGGCAGCTCCAACCACGGTGCCTCATGAAAAAGAGCCGTCCAGTCCCACTCGTGAGGGAGACAGTCACTCAGAACGACAGAGTCAGGCTCAGGGGAGGAACCCAAGGGAACATTTTCCCTCCACGTTATCCAGACACATGCACGGCCGCACGGCGGATGTTAATCCACACTGTCCCCCATTCATCACAAAGAAAGCAGCCTCCCAGGCCCTGGAGCAGAGGCTGAGATGGAGTCGGGTCCTTTGGGTGTCGGACCCCTGCAACGGTGCTGTCCCTGTCTTCCCTCCAGCATGTGGCACCTGTTCAAGGGATAAGACCATCTGCCAGATCAGGTGCTGCTGCAGGTGACAGGTTAGGGGAAGAAGCCAGGGCGGAGGCAGGCTGACAGGTTCAGAAATTTGGGTCCTAGTTCTGTGTATTTATTTATTCTAAAGAGAAGAGGGGCGAGGGCGTGCTCAGAGCCGTGCGGCAGTCCCAGCCCCCCGCCCCGCCCCAAGCATGTGTGGCTACAGAGCCATCGCTGTATCGATCCAGATGTGGAAATTGGTATTGACTGATGCCGCTGCTCCCCGCACTCCCCGGCTTTTAAAGGCACAGCGTATCGGTGACTTCACTTTGCACGTGACACAGCCCTGGAGACACTGGCTGCTGCACGACAAATAATACAAATTAAAAACCAGGCTTTGCATCTTGCTCCCCCACTTCAACCAAATGGGAGCCCAAAGAGCTTCAAACGGATGGCCGTGAAAATGGGAGCGCCGGTGCCCCCTCCTAAGGAGAGAAGGGACAATCCTTGCGTGCACTTCGGCTTCCTCCTGGCCACTGGCAAATGTCTCAGCACGGCCCCGCAGTGTTGAGAACCTTGGAGGCTCTGAAGGCTCCGTGGGCAGAGTGCTCAGCGAGGCACAGGACCTGGGGGATCCTCGCACACACAGTGGCACATGCTTCCTCACAGCAGGTCAGGAGTCTGGGGGTCTCCCCGCTTGAAAGGAGGTGTCAACCATCATGTTCCCTCCTGGAGGCTCTCTGGAAGAACCCAGGCCCTGCTCCTCCAGGGCACTGAGAGAGCTCGGCCCCTTCCCGTGGCTCAGCGCCTCTTCGTCCGTCTTCACCTCCAGCAGTGTCAGGTCGTGCCCTGCTCGTGTGGCATATCTCCGACCCTCTCTCGCATTCCTCTTTGATCTCGAAGGGCTCATATGATTCATTTGAGATGACCAGAATAACCCAGAATAATCTCTTTTTATCATCGTCCTTCACCTTGATCAGGCCCTCAAAGTCCCTTTTCCACATAAGGTGACACGCACTCCCAGGTCCTGGGATGCAGGTGCTCGGGGAGCTGTTACAGTGCCTGGCACAGACGTCAGGCTCCGTGCTGCCCTCAGTGTCTGCTTCAGGGGAGCTGAGCAGAGATTAAAAAGCACCCTTGCTGGTAGCCCAGTTGTTAGAGCATCGTCCGCATATGCCAAGGTGGCAGGTTCCATCCCCGGTCAGGGCATGTTCAAGAATCAACCAGTGAATGCGTCAGTAAGTGGAACAACAGATAGATGTTTCTCTCTTTTTCTCTCCCTTTCTCTCATTCTAAAATCAATTAAAAAAGAATTTTGAAAAGAAATTAAAAAGAAAGTTAGCATTTGATGTTTAATAATGGGCAGCGATATCCCTCCTGCACCACGTGCAAGCCCCCCGACAGTGCAGGGACACACATCTACAGCAGGTGGAATTCAGCACCACCGCCTGTCAGCCTGTCCCCCAAAGGCTGAGCTATTGAACAAACAGGTCTTGGGTCAACTTACCAGTATGCTGCCGGACTCTCAAATACCACAAAGAACACCACACAGTCTAGCTTTTCCAGAAACCTGCCGTTTAGAGGGGACACACATGTGGTGCGGGCAGCTCCCACGCGAGGTCTGCAGGCGGCAGTGAGAGCCAGGCAGGAGCTGGCAGCGGCCAGCAGGGCGGACACATGCACTGCTACCCAGCGCCTCCCTCCGAGGCAGACTTCTCCGGCCCCGTTCCACAGGTCACCAAATTGGGATTGGAAACAAGGTCCCTGAGGCTCAGCCTCATGGGGGCACATGGAAGCATGGTCCGGGTGTCAGGAGCCCCGATTCTAGTCCCACCCACATACCAGGTACCGCTTCCCACAGGACCCTGTGCACCCAGGACGAGAGAGATCTGTCAGTGCCGGTATTTATGTAGATATTCTGAAATCCTTTTCTGAGTGTCCCCAAGGACCGGGACGCTTTCATCTTTGCTCTGCAAGGACCCCGCCCAGGGCAAGTCTGATTCACTCCCCTGACGCCCGCAGTCCAACTCATCACCTGCCCCAGCCCATGGTGCGGTCAGGGCCCCTTGGCTGAGGGTCCCCGTCCGCCCCAGCAGCGGAGTGAGGCCTCCAAGGCGCTGGGCAGGGTGGACAGCCATGAATGCACCCCACGAGATGGGATGGGAGGCCCAGCAGCACGAGTGCGTAATCGGATCAAAGTAAACATCAGTGACTGGACTGGGTCTCTAAATGGTTAAGTTACTTCCTGCGCCGCAGTCCATGTTTATTTCATCACGACGTACACACACGCGTGCACACACACACAAATTACACACTTTTCATCGGCGCGAGTGATTTCCAGTGTGATCGCCGTGCTGGGAGAAGCCCCCGATGCGCGGTCTAAGCCTGCCTTAATTCATTCCTGAAGCCGAAAGGCACGGTTCTGCCCTGAACTGACGGTTCGCAACCAGCTGCAACTCCAGTGACACGCCTGAGTCTGGTCTGCTCGGGTTTCATGGCGCAAAGCCATGCGGGCCCTTGGGGGGCAGCGGGAAACCTGGCTGTGAGCTCGTGTGTGGTAATTGCGTTATTCTGCATGAACTTGTTCTGATTCCCCCAAAACACGCGAGAAGCTTGGTTTGGCCATTTTAATGGCCTCGTCATCTCCTCCTTGGCTGTTCCCTTGGTGGCATTTGGACACACGTTCCTCTAATTATAGTCCTGTGCTAATTTTCAACAAGATGCTGGTGAGTGCTCTACTCTTACTTGCCATATTGTCTCCTTTGGCGTGATGGTCTTTCCATCTGAACGTTTCCGGGAGTGTTCTTGGTCCCACGTGTTTCTCCGCAGGCGTGTCCTGTCTGTCGTGTGTCCTCTGCTCCGCGCCGTATGCTTCACTCTTCCTCCTTTACTGTTCTGTCTGGTGCCCAAACCCCACACCTTTGTCCTGTAATTTATTTTTCAGTAGCTGGATTCAAGTGCAGCGTGTCGTGCCTCTGGTGTGGTCTCTCACGTCAGGGAGCCACCATCGCTTGGCGCTACAGGGTGTCTCTGTGTCTCTCTCATCTCACCCCTCGATGGGGACCTGGCTTCCCTGTCCACTCCTGTTGCCACTGCGTGTCCCCACCTCCTAAATGCACGGCTCTTTTACTGAGAACTCATTTTCTAGTTTTCTGTTCGTGACCCAGTGACTTCATGGTTTTCCTGCCATTTTCCTGTCCACTCCCCATGCCCCTCCCCCCCACTGCTGTGCTCGAGCCACGCCGTGGGCTCCAGCTCACGCGGGTGGCACACCCTCTTCTGGGCAGATGCAGTCTGCTCTAAGGCCAGTGCTTAATACATCTTTGAGTCTTCTCTGCAAACAAAGAATTTTCTCTGAATTCCGTTGTCACATTTTACAGACCATCCAAGTTTTACATCCATCTTAAGACCAAGACGTCACAGATGACACAGGCACACAGACAGAGACGCAGACGCAGACCTGGGTGCAGGAACTGATTCCGGGGCCTCCTGCGCTCCGTAGAGCTGGTTCCGCAGAAGCTCCTGGACCAGCTGAAACTGACTGCCAGTTTTGACGTTCTGTTTTTCTGGAAGCTTCTGTAGCCCAAGAAGCTTGGAAATATGCAACCATTTACCAATGTACTTCACTTTATAGAACAGAACCCCCAGCAAGTTATTCCTAAAATAAATTCTCTTTCCCCTGTTGAGTAACATACATCTCAGAAGTGTTTCCTCTTCGTTTCCGATCGGCCTTCCTCCGGCAGTGGCATCTAACAGCGTCGCTTTTTACTACCACGTTTCTCCCTGTCCTCCTTCCTCCGATTAGCGCCATTGCTCAGCACCCATGCGGTGCTACGCACCCTTCCAGGGCCCTTCCCTCAAGCTGCTCGTGTGGCCTGAGAGGGGAAATTATACTTGGTTTTGGTTGCGGGAGGAAAACGGCTTGAGTAAATGAACCCTGTGTCCCGCCTTCTAATAAAGTGAAAGCAAATGTGATCCTTGCAGGGAAGTAACAAGACCGATTATGTCCTCAAGTGTCTGTCCAGCGAGAACGAAGAGCACCCGCCTCTGTTTTGCAGTCGAGTCGCAGCGTTTTCTGCATCGGGAGTGCTTCTGAGGGATGCCCAGCGTCCCACCTGGCACCCCTACCCCGGCCTCCTGTCTGGGCAAAGTCACCGCCTTGCGCCGGGTTGGCTGTTCATCCTTGTATTTAGGGAGGGCGTCACAGAGGCCCACTCAGCAGGGCCCTGGCTTCAAGGGGCTCCCCATCCAGTAGACAGCTAATTGGCGCGAAGCCTCAGGAACGTAATAGTTGGGGATGAACGACCCTGCAAGGAGGCAGGGCCTTATTCTGTTTCAGAGGAAGGAGGACTCAGGGAGCCTTCAGCGAAGTGGTGCTGGGGCCTGGGAGACACTGGCGAGCTCTTGGCCGGGGGCCGTGTGTCCAAAGGCCTAGAGGCTCTGCGGGACAAGGCATGTGTACGGGCTGGACACGTGGCTGTGGTCAGAGCCAGGGTCAGGGGCCTGTAGCCATGATGGTGAGGGAACATGTTTGGGGTGGGTTGTGGGAATGTGTCTTACCCGATCTACTCTACACTCAAGAAAGATCTGTGATCAAGGGGATGGCAGACTCACACTGGTATTTTCAACAGTTCCAATACGAGACGTTTCAGAGGAAAAATTTATAGATGCCAGTGACATACCAGAGCCACGGGGAGAAGGTGGTCAGAGAACATGCCAGCATGCTAGCTTAGGTGACTGGGCAGGTGGCGGGACCACAGAGGTTAGGGACTCCAGGAGGGAGAAGCAACGTTTGCAGGTAATGGAGGGGAGGGACAGGGAGAGAGCCTTGCAGAAATAATGAATTCGCCTTTTAACACACCTGTAGAAATCTCATATGTATGTAAAAATTATAATAAAACAACTCATAACACAAAGTAAATTATATTGACACATGCCTATCATACATAGAAAACATATAAAATTTGCTCAGACCAGGATGTGCAGAAGCCCCTCTTCATGCCCTGGTGGGCATGTTCTGGGAGTCGGCAGTGCCCTGCCTCCTACTGCCCGCCCCTGTGTTTGTGACTCTGTGTGTGAATGACATCACATTTACACCTGTATCTCTCTCTCTCTCTCTCTCTCTCCCTCTCTCTCTCACACACACACGCGCGCGCGCGCGCGGACCTGGACTCAATGTTTCAAGATGTATTTCTAATCCAAGATGTGGCTGATGCAATTATGTAAGCAACAGAATGATTGAAAAGTAATACATCCTAAAATGTCTCATAATATTAGACAACGGCACAATAAAAAGTCAACATGTCCTCCTGTTGAAAACACAGTCTCACTGAAACTTAGCGAGGACATGCGGACATGCCATCTCCCACAGCCACCTCTTTTAGGGACAGAAACAGATGCATAGCCATCCTGTGACACCTCAGATGACGTCAGCCCCAGCTGTCTCACCCAGGACACTGTCTCACGGCTGGGCCTGCGTCCTCCCGTAGCCCCCGCGCCCCCCTCTCTGCGCTGCTGGAGGGAGCAAGCAATGGCTCGGCTTTTCTAATTCTCTGACTCAAATCATCTTCTAACATGATGTTCCGGTTCACAGAGTTGCCAAGTTAATTGGATTTCGACTCCACTTAAATTACTTTTCGGAGCCCAGTCTCTTAGCCTCGGAGGGAACGAGGAAGTGGACCCCAGGACTGCCACCCGCCTCTTTAAGTGATATCGTAACACAGACTCAGCAGATGACTTGGAGAGGACGCGTGGATAGTTATTCCTTAATTTGATGATTCTGAGTCATTGCCCTTACAGAAGACACAACAGATATGTCCTTGAAATCCCGAGCCCAGCAGGTAAACAAAGCAATAGGACAACAATAGCTATGGCTGTGTCATTCAAAATACGTCAGATTCCCAGACGACAAATTCAGCTGGCTGCCATCACGAAAGCATTGACTGCCAGGTCTTTTCGATTTTCTGTGTGTGTGTGTGAGTGTGTGTACATGGAAAACGGTCTTTCCAAAAAAATTAAAATTTTTAAAAAAGGACAAAAAAACGGTCTACAAGCTGTTTCATTTCCATAGACATCAGCTACCCTGATGAAAGAGGCAGGAGTTTTTCAAGCTTAGCATTTAAGAGAAATGGGGTGATGATGGTGTTTATTGGCATGAATAATAGATTTCACAAGAGTAGATGATCAAAAGCGGATATTAAAGAACAACTATTATTTGAAGAAGGGTAGTGTTCGGACGTAACATGAGGATAAAAATTAAATGCCAATATGGAGAGTTTAATTGGCGATAAATGAAACACACTGAAGGAAGAAATGACAAGGAATGTACAAGGAAATGACATTGAGGGCCCAGCCCTGATGAGGCCCCCGTCATAGCCCAGCAGCAGTGGACAGAGCTTCTGAGAAGGCGGTGCAGGGGGCTTGCAAGAAGCCCCGTCTGAGAGAGGCAGTGGACGCGAATGGACCAGGATGGGAGTCTGACTGGATTTCAGGCGGAAGAGAAAGAGGGATCACAGGTGACCAAGACCTTCAGAGCTTGAGAGAGGAGACCTGTGTGTTGCTGCGGGACTAGCAACGCCTACCGAGTTTGTCCCAAACAGGCCGGTGCTTCTCCGGTGAAACGTTAAGTTCCAGGGAGTTGGAGTGTCCACACAGGGTCACACGGCCATTAGAATCTCAGCCGTCTGACTTCCGGGGTTCCTGCAACTTACCGAAGGCTCAAGAAGTTACCAGGAGAAATGATTACCCTAAGGGGGAGGACATTCGATAACAAAATAAAGACGAAGACAACGAGGAGGAGAAGGGATTTCTGTCAGTGTACGCTGACCGCCAGCCAAGCAGCCCCCTGGCTCTCCAGGCTTGTCTCGTCGTCACTCTGTGACACAGGTGCCGTTACCACCTGTGATGGGGGCAGCGCCTTCCCTGACTGTTGATATCTCTCTCCTGAATTTTCTAGAACCCAACCTCCCACATCATGGTGAGGGATTTTGAACACATAGAAGAAGTAACGCTAATACTAATAAGTTGTAACAATTTCTGATCTTCGTAATTAATAGATAGCAGTCATTCCAGGTGTTTTCACATCCAGCCATGCATTTCATTTTCATGGTGGCCCTAGTGATGCGTACTGCTGTCCTTCCAATTACAGGTGAGTACGCACCCATCAAGAGGGTAAGTCTTGGCTCAAGGTCGCCCTGTTCCCTCAAGGTTGCGCAAAGTCAGGCGTGCCAGCTGCCGAGCCCGCCTGTGCCGTCTCTGCCCTGTGGGACCTTGACTGAGTGCACTAGAGGTTGGGCCACTGGAAACTGTCCAGGGTCAGACAGGCCCACCCTGGTAAGTCTGAACGTGACGTGTAACGAGGAAAGAAAGCCACAGCCTTCCGCATGACAGCCCATGCAGTGGCAGGGTGCTGTCCCCACGCGTGTTCTACCCTGGCGTCGGAGTCTCCCGTTAGAGTGGGTGGCCATCAGATGCTCAGACACACAGGGAAATGAGCCTCGCTGTCCACTGGATGCGCAGACTCACCCTCCGGAGGGGGCAGGTCTTTGTTGTTTAGTTTTTGTTTCATAATCATAAGCTTAACTTATGACTATTATGTCCAGCAATCCAGCTGGACTTGGAAGGCGCAAGGAAAACATGGAACCCAGGGAACTGCGGCAAGAGCAGGTAGGTGGTAGAACGTTCCGAGCAGAGGCCAGTGAAGGGCATCCTCCTGAGCTACAGGAGGTGAAACACAAGTCAAACTTACGCGTGTCGTCCCCAGTCAGCAGAGGTGGTCTTCTTGCTGGTCTTGTCACGCCCGGACCCACCGCGCTCCACGGCTACCACACGCCGTCCTTCCTGGCCAAAGACCACGGGCCTGCTAGCCAGCCAGCCACCCAGCCTTGGCAGTGCAGGTGAAAAACTGGGAGCCGTTGTGTGGGGCCCAGCACTTGCCACAGACCAGAAGCCAGGACCCGTGTGCCTCAGGATGAAATTCTCTTCGTCAGGTTCCTCCCCGTGGGTGGACTTGCAGCCTGTGCCAGTGAAGTCACCACCCTGGCACCGAGTCCTGGGGTGATTCTGTGAACGCAGGAACCTTTATAACTGAATCCTTTCTCCCCACTGCCCAGAGCACAAACATTTCCTGCTGCCTTGGGAACTTTGTCTGCAAACAGCTCAAAGGAGACGCGGCCCAAGGGCTTGCCGTCCATGGTGATGTCAGAGAACACGGTGGGGTTGACCGTGGCTGGGCACGGGGCAGTCCGGGGCTGTGGCATCTGCAAGGCTGGGAAGGGGACACGTCGACACCCGGTGGCCAAGGACCTCCTGTCCAGACCCCGCACAGACCCTGCAGCTCTCCCTCTCCCCAGTTGAATCATTTCAGGACTGGACGATGCGTGTTGTTAAAACATCCACGTGGGAGTTTGGAAGACCGGCTTTGCTCAGGCATTTACTTTCACATCGGTCCGCCTGTCCCTGGAGCCCTCTCTCTCGCAGGCCAAAATGTGTGTGTTGAAGAAAATCATGTGTGTTCTGCTTGGTAGTTTCGCTAAACACTGAGAAGCATCAAAGAGACTCTTTTGAAAACGTGGCTGCAGTCGACGTGCCTGGAGAACAGGAGCGGCGAGCGTGGCGGGAGCAGCTCGCTGCTGCTCCCCGCACACGGCCCGTGGAAGGAGGATCCAAACCCCCCGGGCTAACAAGGCTCACCTGCAGAGACAATGGCATGGGTGACGCCCGTGTCCGTGCTGGTAGCCCATCAGTCCGGCCCAGTATCTGCTGACGGCCTTGCAGACGTGCGGCCATCGTGGCTAAGGGGTCCAACTCAGGTGGGCGTGACCCGCCGCCCCGAGGTCATGGAGCCCCACGTGGAGTCCACGCTTCAGGAGACCAGCTGACCGGTCTGCAGTCCCATCCATGAGACAGTCCCACAGTCCCGGACGGAGACCGTGGGGCCTTTCAAATAAATAGATATTAAAAAGCGTAGTAAAGGAGCAGATCCTCTCATCTGACTCTGTGGTGTGCACGTGTCCTCACTGTAGGTCACCCAGTGGCTTTAAGACTCCAGGTCCCTAGTCTCCAGAATTTTACATTTTTTTAATGTCACATGTGCCTCATTCTTTAAGCAAAACCTCCTGCCCAGACGCCTTAGTCGCCGGTTCTGCGGAGGAGAGGACACCTGCCTCTGGGCCTCGGGCTCGTGACGAGGGGGCGGGTGCCACCGGCCCCTGCGTCTTCCTGCATCTCCTGGGCCGACCTCCCCGCCTGCCTTGCGCTTCGTCAGTTCCTTTCTCTCTCTCACTGCGTCTCTTTTAGTTCCAAAAATAGATCGTTCAATTTAGGAAGAACAATTAACTGGAATGAAAAAAAATCTGGAGTATGGGGAGGCATTGCAGCCTCTCTCAGGCGTGAAGCCGCGGCAGCGCCTGGCTGTGTCCCTGCTCGGGCTGCGCCTCCCGCCTACCTGCGAGCCCCGGCAAAGCGCGGCCTTGGGACGGCCGGACTCAGCTTCCCCAGCAGCCCTGGTTGGCTCCAGACGTGTTGCAGCAGTGACACAGAGGAAGGCCCTTGTTTCCTGCTGCGGGTCCCTGTGTCTGTAGTCCATTTGCTCCCTCAGGAGTCCTGGGGTGTTTTTCATGACCTGTCCCCAGCAGGGGACAGACGTATCATCTCCCAATGCACTGGCCCGTCCTGAAAACAGACACACCTGGAGCAAGGAGGTTTTCGTGCAAGATTGCCCTCCTGTAGGGCCTGTTTCTCACCGTGCTGTCTTCAGAAGCATGGAGTCAGGGTCACCTGGGGTCCCGGTCTGCTTCCCAAGCAGGACACCCAGCTCGTTTGGAAGGATGCTGATGTTTGAGAGATGCTCACCTGAGGACTCTCCATAAAGGCACGGCCACGTAGGAAGTGGAGGGCCCTCCCAAGCAGTGGCTCCCACCCAGGGGCTCTGCCTCTGGGTCGTCTCAGCTGGAGGAGGGGTGCTGCTGTCACCCTGTATGCATATAATGTCCTCAGTGCGCAGGACAGCCCTCCACCACCAAGAACCACTCATCCCCAGAGGCCACTGGGGCTGCTGTCAGGAGAGGGTCATCCCAGACCCCAACTTGGAATTCCCTGTCGCTATACAGAAAGCCCCAGGGTTTTGTTAATGGCCGAGATGAGTGTTTTCCGAACTGTGAGTCATTATTAAGTCAGCGTAGTGGGCTATGGCCAGCCTTTTTTTTTTTTAATGGAATGAGATGAAATAGAGAATGGAATGGAAGAGAATAGATCAGAGGATTTAGTAAGAGTAAGTATTATTTTGTGGTATTTTTATTTCAGTTGCATATGTGAACTTTATTACTGTAGAATATATAAATGAGGATGTAAAATGTGTCGTATAAATTTTATACATCTTTTTTATTATTAAATGTATCATATATCCATAAATGTGAGCCCACCATAAATGTGTGACTTAATGAATTATTGTATTTGTGATGTTACTATGAAATAAGTGTCATGTAACCATCCCCCTGGACAGGAAGTAGAACGTGGCCGCCCAGAGCGCCCGTGGCCCCCTTACACCCCAACCCTCTTCCTCCCCCTGAAGAGAACTGTCCTAACTTTGATGGTGATTACATCCTTATAGTCTTTTATGTATGTATCTCTAACTAGTTTGGTTGAACTCTGCACAGTCTGAACATGATGTAAATAACCTTCCATTACATCCGACCTCTTTCATTCAACTTCTTGGTGGGGTGGTTTGCCTGTGTCACCATGCGTAGCAGTAGCGGGACCTTACGCTATTCCAGTGCATGAATATTCCGGTACATTTATCCATCCCACTGTTCGGACATTTGGATCTTTTCCGGCATTGCGCTGTGACAAATGACACAGATGCGAACGCCCCTGTGCACCTGCTGGCGCCCACACACGCGCGCGCCGTGGAATACACGCTCCGCAGCGACGTCGTGCAATCTTCAGGTGTGAGCGTGTTTAGCTGCAGTAGATGATGTTTTCCAGTTGGGTGTCAGCCAGGAGTGTGCGAGCGCTTCAGGGTCCCCACATCCTCACTGCCCTGGTGGTGTCTCTTTCTCCCACTGCAGACATCCTGGAAGCTGTGGAGTGCTGTCATGTTGCAGTTTTAATTTTTTGTTCCCTGATGGTTGATAAGACTGAGCGTATTTTCATAAGATTCCTAACCACCAGGATATCCCATTTGGTGGCATGCTTGTTTAAGTCTTGGCCATTTTTGTATCAGGTAGTCTGTTCTTTTTTATGAATTTGTAGGAATTTTAAAAATATTTTCTAGCCAAGCCCTTGGTTGGTTTCATGTGCTACAAACATCCTCTCCCACCGAGCAGCTGGCCTTTGTCATCTCTTACCTGTCCTTTCGTGACGAGACCCTCTTCATTGTAATGTTGTCAGACTGGTCCCCCTTCCATGAGGATTGTTGCTGCAGTAACCCGTTCAAAGTGTCTTCCCGGCCCCGAATCCTGGAAGATGCTCTCCTGCATCACCTTCTAGAAACTTCATTGTTTCACTTTCACATGAGGAACACGACCCACCTGGGATCATCGTAGGAGTGAACGTCCGTGGTTCTCCTGCACCAGCAGCCGTGTGTCCCCTTAGGTACTCGGAGGAGGACAGCTGTTCACCAGGTCCCGACATGCCACCTCCAGGCCCAGGGGAGATTTCACCCACGCACGGAACTGGTCCTTGACCAGGTGTCTGTTTTCTCTTTGGTTGACCTGCAGCAGGGTCATCGTGTATAAATTCCTGTGACCGTGTACCTTGACACGAGGGGCAGGAAACCCCCGCTGCTGCGTCTTCATCTCATTGGTCCTCTGTAGACCCAGCAGACATCGGCAGAGAGACAGATGATGTGCGTTGACGCACAGACACGGAGATGCAGACGCAGAGATGCAGACCCACTGGCTTGTGAAGTTCCCCGAAGCATCCCATTGGCGCTGCACCGCCCGTACGGATCAGTATGACCAACACGGGGGCGGGGGGGGGTGTTGACATCTGCAGGCACTAGACCTTCTAGCCTAAACGCGCAGTGTCTGTCTCCACTGCGATCTTTCTAAATTAATTACGATTTGAAGTGTTCTGCATAGGGACCACTCATACACGTTTGGTTAGACTTATTGATCAGTTTTTGATATTTTTCGATAACACTGTAAATGGTAACTTTTTAAAATTTTAAATTTCTGTTTATAGTTGATTACAGAAATACTTTCGATTGTTCTTTATTGAGCTCGTATCCACTAAATTCCCCTGTCAATACCAATAATTTTTGATTCCTTTGGGAGTTTCCATATATGCATACAATGCATAAACAATGACAGTTTATTTCCTACATTCCAGCACTTATTTATTTTTTTTCCTTTTCTCATGCCCCTGATAGAACCTGTGCTAAAAGAATATTTGTCTGTATATTAAGCACCCTGGTCTTGTTCCGCGTCTCAAGGGAAAGGTTTTCAATACCCAGCCATTAAGATTCATGTTTCCTGTAGGTTTTTTACAGACAACCTCTATCATATTAAGAATGCTCCTTTATGTTCCTAGTTTATAAACAGTTTTTATTATGAATAAATGGTGATTCTATTACATACTTTTACTGCGTATATTCAATTAATACTATTATTTTTTCCTTTATTCTCCTAATGTGTCAGATTATATTGATATTTTAATTAATACCAGCCCTGAATTATGACATAAACTCAACTCAGTCATAATGTGTATCCTTCCTACGTATTGAAGTATTTGGTTTGCTAATAGTTTTTGGTTTTGGTTTTGTTTTTAGGATTTCTGTATCTGTGTTCATAAGAGAGACAGAGCTATCGTTTTTCTTTCTTACAATGACTCTGTGGGTTATTGGCGTTGATGTTGCGGTGCCTATAAAGGGTTCTCCCCCAGTTCTCTGGAAGGGCGTGTATAAGACCGACGCCCTTTGCCCTTTCAATGCCATGCAGAAATGCAGCAGTGAAACCTTCTGAGCTTGGAGCATCTTCTGTGGAAGTTTTCTACTACAGATCGCATTTCTTTAACAGTTATAGGATTATGCACATTCTCAATTTCTGTGACCATTAGTAAGATCAATTTAGTAGAAATTTGTCACTTTGCTATTGGCTAATTTATTCACAGTATCCTATTATTATCTTTTTAGTCACTACAGAATTTATGTTGATAGCCCTTTTAAATTCTTAATTGTCTCCTTTCTTTTTACCTTGATCAGACTTGCTTGGAATTTATCCATTTTATTAGTCTTTTTAAATATCCAGCCTACCGTTTGTTAAGGGGAATGTGTTAAAAATGCCTACCCGAGACTGTGAATATGTTTATTTCTCCTTGTAGTTTGTAAAATATTTTGTCTTATATATTTTGAGACTGTTTTATTGTATGCATAAAAATGTAGAACAACTCAGTACCCATTTGGAAAATGGGAAGTGAGATCCACGTCTCAGATACGACTCAGGATAACAAACAAAAAACTCCTTTGGGAAATAATGAGAGCAAGGCTCGATACTCTCCTTGCGAAAGCCTTTTAGACTTTTCCTCAAAACCCAGAAGTTCAGAATAAAAGATTGTTAATTTGACAATAGAAATTTTTTTTTAAGTTTGTATGGTAAAGAAAAAAAAGTAAAACTAAACAACAAATGATAAAGCTGGCAAAAATATTTGCAAATTAGAACATGAAGGATTAATTTCTCTAAAATATAAAAACCTCCTAGAAATCAATGGCAATCTAAAAGAAAATGAGCAAGTAGTATTAATAAACAGTTCAGTTAAAAAGAAATACAGATGGCTTCAGTCTGTGATATTGCACTCAGTCTATGCACTAAAATAAAAATTAAGTTGACACTGAGGTATTTTTCCGCCCATCGGTTTGGCACAGGCCGTAAAGGCTGACATGCCATTGGTTTGGTAAGGGGGCAGACCATTTGGTAATGACTCTCAGACATTGATGGCAAAGTTAAAAATTGATAGGGCCGCCATGGAGGCCAATAGAACGCGGCCATGTCTGTCTAGAGAAGAAATGCCTTTGACCCAGTAATTCCAAATGTAGGGATCATCCTACAGGTACGCATGCACTCGTGCATAATGATTTGTGTAAAAACTATTCATTCCAACCACTGTTTGTTATTTAAAAAGTTAAATTAACACAACCCATATATCTAGCAGTAGGTGACCGGTGAAACTAGCCGCGGTTTACCCAGATGATGGAATTCTGTGTAGCCGTAAGAATGAGGCAAGGATGTGCACTGAAGCAAAATAATCTTAAATATATACAGTTAAGTACAAGTAACAAAACACGGAGCAGGGTGTATGCTGTGCTGCTGTGTATAACAAGAGTTAAGGGAACATATGCACTGTTTTAGTATATTAAAAATCGCACATATTGTAGAATATATACACAAGAACCTCGGAAGACTGCTTCCCTCAGGACAGGCTGGGGGAGAGTAGACGTGGGAGGAAGATTTTTAACCACAAACTGTTTTCTACCTTTAAATTTCTAACCATGTGCACTATTTCCTACTCAGTAAATTAGTAACATGCTACTGGTCTAAAACAGCCAAAATCTCTTCATTTTTTGTTGCTTTGGCTTCTGTCCTCACCCAGACTCACCTTCTGCGAGGAAAAACATTGGGTGATAACAAGGCAGGGTCCACACAGGAGAAGCTTTGAGGAACATTCCGTTTGCATCTCGCTTCGCCGCAAAGGCCTGGATGATTTTTGCGTGCATTTGCGACATTCCAGGTCCTAAAGGCCAGTCACAGTGGCACCTCCATACTCGTTGTTAATTCCTTCTGGAACTAGTGGCGAGGCTGAAACTGACGAGTCCTGAGCCAGTGATGAGCGATGATGTGTTGTCTCTCGCCGGGCTGCATCGTGACTCACACAAGTTCCAGCAAGTGCAACGAGTCCTGAGCAAGCACCAAGCGCCGAAACATTTTTTTCTTGTCAAAATGCGACAAGTACAGGGCGTGACGAGGTCTGGAGCCGACGAGTACCGGGGTGTGACTGTACTCGAGAAAAACATGTGCCAGAAATACCGTGGATACAGATCTTTATAGTCTGTAATGTTAATGAAACCAGTGACGTCGAACCCTTTTTGAACGTGACCAGCAGTAAGAAATACATTGTATATCCCGACCCACGGTTTCCACATGCACACATACACAAAAGTTCTGTTTTAAAGAAGTTCATCATTTTCTAGTGAATCTTATAATTTTCTTATTTCTGCAAAATTGTGTTTACAATTCACTTAATTGATTTTACAACTCACTAATGCATAACATCCAGAAATTGGAAACATAACAGTTCTGTAATGTAATAATTAAAATGTTTATATATATATTTATATTATACAATAGAATTATATTTACATTATACAATATTAATACAATTATATTTCTATTATACAATGCAAACATATTAACATGCCATAGTCAGTTGTGGGAGCGCGGAGGGCACGGACCCGGGAGTGCCCTCCCCTCAGGCCCCGTCAGCACGCACTTTCCCGTCACCCGCTTAGGCGGCTCTGAGAAATCCGTGTGCTGTGCAGACTCAGCCCCCAGGCTTCCTTTCCACGCCACACAGGTAGAGATTCTGTTTTTGCGAAGGCTTCACCACGCAGGCATGACTGATTAAACCACTGGCCCTCGGTGATTAGGTCCCTCTCCGACCCCTCCGCCCTCCCCGGATGTAAGAGGCAGGGCTGAAGTTTCCAACCCCCCAACCCCTGGTTCATTTCCCTGGCAACCAGCCACTTTCCAGCCTCAGGGACTTTCCAAAAGTGTGCAGTTGAAATAGGCTGTTTATGAAAATAACAAAAGACACTTCTCTTCACTTTCACTTTTATAGCTCTTATCACTGGCAAAACCCAAGGGGGTTAGGAGCTCAGAGCTCTGTGGCAGGAAGGAGGACAAAGCCCATAGGCGTCTCCTACTCCAATGTCACTGAAATCACACAGGGAGAGTCCCCAAAACTGAAGGACAGTGAGTGAATGACAACATAGGAGGAAATTAATACAGAAAGTAATTTAAGTCTAAGTGTACTGTTTAGAAATGTGGAAGTACTTGGATTTTCTTTAACATTTTTAAAATTACTCTTTAGCGAGGGGGAAGAGAGGGAGAAAGAAAGGGAAAGAAACATTGATGTATGAGAGAAACATCAAACATCAACCTGTTGCTTCCCGCACGCCCCCAACCAGGGACCTGGCCCGCAACCCAGGCCGGCGCCCCGACCAGGATCTGAGCCAATGACCTTTCGGTTCACAGACCAGCGCTCAACCCACCGAGCCTCACCAGCCAGGGCAGAAGTATTTTTAAAATGCCAGAAGGACCAACTAACGCTGCGGATTCTTGCTGCTCCTGGGAAGCGGGGTCCCCGAGAAGGGAAGAGGACCAGTGCTGCTGGTTCAAGACCGCGAAGGACAGCCTGCCGCTTAAAGCTTGCATGTGTTATTCCCATTACTCACACAAAGAATTTAATGCGGAAATGCATCTCCTTTAAGACATGATGCGCTTACGGCAAGTAGTCCTTACAGAAATTGGTTAGAATTCCAAATACTTGCCTAGGTTCAAATGCAATAATTACCTCACCAATCTTTGGGGTGGCCAAGAGACTCTTTAATAGTATATAGATCAGTGAACTCTGGAAATACACCAATTTTAATTACTTTAATGAGTTGCATATAGCACATTACTAGTAAGTGATCCTTAATCGTTTGTAGAAATGCACATTTACGGAATTGCATATTATTCACCTGTAAGAACTAAGGAAACGTCCCGCCTTTTGGATCAGTCCTTAGGCAACCAGAAAGATGCTTGGAGCCCACTTTAGGGCCTTGATTTATGATTTGAGGATGAGCTGCCTCCTTGTAATTATCTCGGAGTTTTCAGGGATTCTAAGAATTTGCCTACGCATTCATTAAACATGTTTCGAAGTATTGTAAGGCGGACACTTTGCCGGGTGCTGAAAATGGCAGAGATTAGAGCCTAAGGAGATGACCAGTGCAGGGATTCTGGCAAAGCTGGGCTGGAGTTAATTTCTCCAGGTGGCTGCAGATATCTGAGACATTTCCAAGTTGTGGGCAAACTCTAATTTTGTCATAGAAACCTTGGAGAATTCGAGGTATCCCACCCTCAGGGACTTAAAAAATATAGTCCTTCAGCAGAAGCACCTGTGGCTGTCTCTCCGTTTCCACTCCCACCCCCACTTTTTCCCTGCTAAGAAAACCCTGACTTTGTGAACACAATGTACTAGTGCTGAGAGATGTATCATAAGTTGCGTAGCCAGTGTGACAATTGTATTTCAGCCTCCCTTGCAGCTAAAGGTGGTCACATGACCACTTCTGATCATGTTACTTTGAAGTTTATTGGGGATTTCTGAGAAAGGTTTTGTCTTACTGATAAAGAAAGTCAGCCATCACGGGAACTGCCGATCCCCTCTTACTGTCTGCCTTCACATGAATGAAAGGACTTCCTTTTTGCCATGATAATTAGAAACAAAGTGCAAGGGCTAGTTGAGCAGAAGTACATACGGGTCTCAGTGTCTAAGGGCATCAGTGAGCATCCTGACTTCAAGGCAGCATTGATTTTGTTATGTCATTACTCAGACCTGTTTCTACCCACAGAACACTTCCGACACCAAATATGTAAGTGTTTTTTCCCTCACTAACCAATTCTCCCACACTGGCGGGTGTTGTATAATTTGAGTCAGTTCTGAGACGCTCTCTGCCTGGAGTTAGCATCAGACTCCACAAGGTAATGGCTCAGCCCCACAAGACTGACCCCACTTCAGACCCCCGGGCCTCCTGTACTTCTGACTGCCCGCCTTATACAGATCAGGGGTTCCCACAACCCTCCCTTGGGTTTGATAATTGGCTAGAATAGCTCGCAGAACTCATGAAGGCAACTTTACTTAACTATGGCTGGTTTATTACACAACATGTCCCTCAGAAACGGCCCAGTGAAAGGGGCGCACAAGGCAGGGTATCGGGAGAAGTTGTGCTCAGAGCATCTCTGCCCTCCCCAGGTGCCCCAGCACGGGATCACCGCCTGGCAGTTCTCCGAACCCCGGCTCTTGGGGTCTCAGTGAAGGCCCGTCGCGTAGGTTGGGAGGTTACATCATTGGCCGCTGGGGACGGAACTCACCCTGCAGCCCCTTTCGCCTCCCCCGCGTGCATCAGGTCTTATTTTATAGTGAAAACAAAACAAAACAAAAGCAAATTTCCGTTCCTCTGTTAGTAACTAATCCTCCATTATAAAGCATGACCTTCCCCCGTTCGTACAGATGCTGCAGGTACCGCCTTCACCCGGAGGGCCACGAGGCGTTGTGTGTCCACGTGTCGTCACACTGTCGTCGACACCTCACCCCGACTTGTCCAGGCACGAAGACTAGCACCAGCCAGAATCCTGAATTAGGGCTCCACTCTCTTCTCTGCCCCATTTGGTAAGTAATCTCTTGTTTTCAGTTACCTTATAATTTGGGGATGTGCCATCACAACTGTGAGTTCATCCCCACTGATGCAGCAAGTCAGTGCTGGTTTAAGAAAGATAGCTGCTATTAACTTAGATATTTGATACTCACTGTATAACCTGCGACGCGATGAGGAGGAGCAAAGTTTTCCATCATTTTATCATCATTACTTAGCCTGTTAAACTATTTTGTGCTGCCTTGAAATGCGTTACTTCAGGAATGTAAAGTTCATTGATTTCAATTTACTTTTTATCCACATATAAATACAAGCAAAGGAGAAATTAGTTTTATAATTGATTTTTTTTAAAAAAGGTAACTGCAAAGAATTTGGAGCTGGAAAGGACCTTAGGAGCCTTTGTAACCCGGCTTCTTTGGGGAGCATGAGTCCTTTCCCCCAGATAATTGCCTGGAAATACTTCACTTTGTATACGAAGACATAGATTCCACTTCGTGTTCATGAGAAGGAGTAAAAGGAAGAAAAGGAAAAATCTGTAATGTGAATCCTGCCCCGCCATTCTTTCTCGGATGCATCGCACTGTCCCCACGGGCCAGCTGTTCGGCAGGGATGCCCCCTCAGCACACTCTCAGTCACTCCACGGGCGGGTCGTTACAGGGACGGTGTGCAGGGCACCCTGAAGAATGAATGGTTTGTTTTGCTCAGGGAAGTCGGGAAGGAAGGAAGGTGAGCTGGGTTCAGCCAATGAAAGGAGACAGAGAGACGCCCCTGGGGAGCACCCGGTGGCTCACCGAGCCGTGATCGTGCACGGCGCCCCGGGGGGCCAACGTTGCATGCAGAGAAGGCGGGGAGGGAACAGAGCTGGAGACACACCAGGGAGAGATGCAGAAAGTCCTCCTGTGCGTGCAAGGGCGTTCAGACACTATCCAAGTGCAAGCTTCTGATATCCTGAAGCCAAGGGGCACACGATAAACATTTTCAGGAACACAACCTTGCTGGGGTGCGCACTGAATACAAGGGCGGGGCTTCCTGGTGGATGGGGACTTGATGCAGTTGTGTGGGCGACAGATGAAGGTGTCCTGAGCGGTGATGAGTGAGTGTCTTCAGACACCTGCCCTCCTCGTCTGCGCGCTCAGAAGGGTCTTAGTCCAAGGGGCGCGCGCACTCGGCAGCACAGGGGAGCAGACGCTTCCTGGCTGAGGGGACTAGCTAGACGGTGGCACATTCCCTCAGAAAGGGTCGGGCGAGGAGGAAGCTCAGGAGGGAGGGACGGGTCAGCAGCTGCCGGCCGGCCTTGCGGGCGACAGTGCGAGGAGGCTTTCCAGACTCTCCCACCAGAGCTCCCTGCCCCTCGAGATGCCCGCGCCTGTCCCCACGGCCACGACCAGGTGCTCTTTGCCTTTGTGTGA
This sequence comes from Mormoops blainvillei, assembly GCA_004026545.1. Taxonomy (NCBI): domain Eukaryota; kingdom Metazoa; phylum Chordata; class Mammalia; order Chiroptera; family Mormoopidae; genus Mormoops; species Mormoops blainvillei. Next base: position 117,643 of record PVJD01002625.1, on the reverse strand, counting down.
CTCCCACGCCTCGCCCGCCCCCGATGTCCAGCCCGGGCTGATGATCTGGGAGAAGCGACCGACTCTTGATGACGTCTCTGTTCTGGGGAGAAAATGACTCCTCCTCTAAGTCACTTATGCTGTTAGCGTCAATCTGTGCTTTCGTGACCAACTTCAGTAGTTACATTGGTTAAGAGAGCATTGGCTTCCCGTGTCAGCACACCGATTCCCATGACTTCAGCAAATACGGAATTGTTTTATCTCATTTAACAAGAAACCCAGAGATGGGCCGTCGAGGCCCACTGTGGTTTTCAAGGAAATCACTGGGGGTCCAGGCCGCCTCTGGTTCCCTCTCCTACCACCCAGGGCAGCAGCGCCTTTCGTCCCCCTGGCCCAGACATGGCCACTTTACCTCCTGACGGTTTGTCCGCGTCCCGGGCAATAAATGAGGAACTAAAGGGCGAAAGGTGCGAGTGCGCTGAGCCTGTCCCTTTTGAGCGCCAAAAAAGAGCTGTCCCGGAAGTTCAACCCAAGACCTTTATCCTTGTCTCCCATTGCCCAGTGTGGCGACACATGGCGGCCCCTAAATGCAAGGGAGCCTGGGAAATGAAGTTACCCAGGGGGGCACATTGCTACCAGAATACATCGTGGCTTGTAAGGAAGGAAGACGGTATGTGGGGGGCCAGCCAGCCGGGCCTGCGCGTCACGCTTTCCTTTGCAATATGAAGAGTGGGATGTGTTCTTACAGGTCACCGTTTCTGCTGACCTTTCTGGTAGGCGAGTGTGCTGAAGATGCAGGAGAAGAAGGTGGAGGGACCCTGAGGGACAGGCCTCCTGAGACTGGGAGTCCCACCCATCTCTTCTAGTAGCAAGGGACCTTCTAATACGTTCTTCTCCTCCCTCCGAGTGCCCCTTTCACAGGGGAAAAGAAGTGCTTGGGGTCCCAAGACAGCACTGACCCAGGACGGCTGGGCTTGAGGGGAGGAGAGGAGTCTGGACCAGCGTGGTCGGGGCAAAGAGCGGCTGGGACAGGGCGCAGGGGCTCGGGGACGCTGGGTGAGCAGAAACACCCAGAGGCCCAGGCCCAGGGTCCCGTCCCTGATTCCAAGACGTTCCCAGTGCCTCGCCTCTCCCTCTGCGGCGTGACTTTGTGGCTACTATCATCAAGCGATGGTGTTGTCCTGACTGCTGTGGCTCAGTGGGTTGGGCTTTGTCCGGCAAACCGAAAGGTCACCGGTTCAATTCCCGGTCAGGGCACGTGCCTGGGTTGTGGGCCAGGTCCTCGGTTGGGGCTGTGCAGGAGGCAACCAGTCAATGTATCTTTCGCACATCGATGTTTCTCTCTCTCTCTTTCTACCTCCCTTCCCTCCTCTCTAAAAGTAAATGCAGAAATATCTTTTTAAAAGAGAGAAAGATGGTGTGGGGCAGTGGTCCCCAACCTTTTTGGCACCAGGGACCGGTAGACGGGAGGGTCAGGGGAGGGGTGCAGGGCAGGGGCTGCACTCAGGTGAGCTTCCCTTGCGGCCTGGCCCCTAACAGACGGGGTTGGGGACCCTTAGTGCGGGGGTGCCAACTTCCCAACCCTTGAATCTGAGCTGGCCTGGGGACATACTATGGCCAATAGATGACTGGGACAGGTCTAAGGTCAGGCCTCGGAAGACTTTGTGCCCCTTCAGAGTTCTTTCTTGGAACCCTGACGACCACATGAGCGAGACTGAGCTGGACTGATGAGTGACCAGAAACACCAGGCCCAACACACGGGGCCAACCCTCACGTTGCCTGAGGCTGTCGTGGCGCAGGCAGGGCCCAGCCACCGCTCCCTCTGTCCCGACTGTGCAGTGAAATGCAGCCGAGAGTGACCCAGGGCCGCAGAACTGCCCGGTGGGTCTGTGGACTTGTGAGCAAGAAAAAAACGGTTATGTTCTGCAGCCACTAGTTTTGGGACGGTTTGATCGGGCAGCAGGTAATCGGTGTGGTGTGACAACTGGGATTCCCTCAAGTAAGCTTCCTTTTAGAAACTCTGTAACTGTCTCTGGGGCGTACGGTTACATGTTATTTATACTGTGAGGTAAAGTACTGTAATCAAATCTGAATGGGGCAGTTTCAAGTGAAAGGAAGTGTGTCCTGGAAAAGAGAAAAGAGGAGATTACTGAGGTGAGTCACTGGGGCACCGTGTGGAGGGCTGACTCTGAGATGTAGCGTCCATGGAGGGAAGCATGGCACCATTAGTGGCCTCGAAGGCAGGCAAGGACAGCAGACATGAGATGGCTCTGGGAGAAATTGCCGGAGAGTAAGAGTGAGAATGTGAGAAGCCGTCATTGGTGGGGCATCTTCTCTCGGTCAGATGCTACACCAAATGCTGAACCTTCACCGTGATCTGATTTCAGCCTCAGCACCACCTTAAAATTGTGAAAACAAGGCTTTAGATGAGTAACCAGCTTGGCCAAGGTCGTCCGGCTGGTGGGCCCGAAGCCCCAGGCCTCTCCCTGTGTGGCTCTGCCGCCCGCCTTGCGCTCGTGTCTGGAGCTCCCGGAGTCTCCTGGGCGCTCTCTCTGTAGCCCGTGCACTTCAGTTGCGAAGTCAGCACTTCTGTGACACGTCAGCCTCAGTTTGCCAGTCTCTCCCGGTGTCCCCAGCCCAGGCGGGCTGCCTCCCTCCTCCACCGTCCTGTCCCTCTCCTGGAGGGAGGAGATGAGGCAGCACAAACAGAGAGTGCTCCTGCCACTGTCCTAGGCCTGCCGACGAGAACACACGCAGACACACACACAGTGAGTAACATCCCCACTTACTGAATTGGCCAAACCAAAATCTGGAAGTGACCTTTGTGTGGTCCCCTGTCCCCCTTTCCCAGCCACATCCCTGTGTCTAGTGAGTCCTGTTGACTTTACCTCCAAAAAAGTCCTTAAAACCAACCCTGTGGCACCATGTCTAGAACTGTGACACCCTCATCCATGGTGCTGCAGTGTACGGCGGGCTGCTGCAATACGTTCTAAATGTTCCCCGCGTCCACGCTCCCTGCCCCCACTCTGCCAAAACATTCTCTGCGCAGACCGAACGCATGTGTCCCTCCTGAGTTCCTGTGCCGAAACCCTAATGGCCTCTGTGAAGGTATCAGGAGATGGAGCCTTTGGGACATACTTAGGTCATGAGCGTGGAATCTTCAGGAATGAGATTTGTGCCCTTGTAAGACACCCCACAGAGCTCCCTCACCCCTTCCACCATGTGAAGTACTCACCCGACATGGAATTGGCACCTTGACCTTGGCCTTCCAGCTCCAGAGCTGCAAGAAATAAACGTCTGTTGTTTGTAAGCCACCCAGTCTAGGGTACTTTGTTACAGCATCCTGGATAGACGAAGACATCCTGTTTAAAGCCCCCCAAAGCCTCTTTGTTCATCTAAAACGTACCTACCTGTTGACCACTGTCCCCTCTTGCCAGCTTGGCTTTAGTCCTTGTCTCTCAAACGTTATAGGCTCGTTCATTCCCTACGGAGCACCATTGTCTTGGCCATTCCTTCTGCCCAGCCCTCCGTGGCTGCTCCTGACCTTCTGTGTCAGCACTACACGTCCCTCCTTGCTGTGGCCTCCCCGACTGCTCCGTGTACAGTGGTGGCCAGGTCACTCTCTGCCACGCCCTTCCACTCCGTCTTTGTAAAGCTCACCACGCTCCGGTGAGTGCTGTGGCTACATTCACTGACTGGTCGCGGTAGAGTTGTAAGGTCCATGAGAGCAGGACCCGTGTCTGGCGCACTCACTGCCAGGACCTAGTATGTTGTCAAAAGATACTTATTGGAGCGACGCGGAGTGTCACGTCGGTGGGTTTCAAATTCATTCGGTGTGAAAGCCGAATTCCTGCCATTTACTTCACTTGATAGTCCAAGGCTGGTCGACCTTACCTCTGTTGGGTCTTCAAATCTCTCAAGACTTGATAAACATGGTGGACACAGCTCTGAGAACAGTGTCAAGTCGTACACGCCTCTAGATCTTGTAGATAATTTCCACGGGTCACGGAACTCCCGGGGCTCACTGGCGGACCGGGGGCTACGGCCCCGCCCTGATACAGGACGCCAGCGTGGGGGTGGGCCCTGCACTGCTCAGGGGCTGCCTGGCGAGGCCAGCAAATGATCATATTGGGAGGGGACAGGAGGCGGAACAGGAGGCAAGGGAGGGCAACAGGACTGGGTAGAGAAAGGAGTGGAGATGTTGGAGAAAATCAAGGAGAAGGAGTCAGAGAAGAACTGAAAGGGAAAGCCACGCGTCCTTGGGCGCGCAGCTGGGTGCCAGCGGCTGCCTCGGGCGGCCTTCAGCCCCAAGCTCTGGTCCTGACCCTCTGGGCAGAGGAAGATTTCTTCCACAAAAGTAGGAGAGTTCTAGAAACCGAGAAGCTAGTTCGGAAATAATCATAAACATAAAAAGATCAGAGTCTGCTTGGACGATCTCAAGGCCACGTCGTAGCGAACTTATTTCGGCCGCCACTCTGGGGGACATGACTCTGCAACCATTGTGTTTTCTGGGGAATGTGCCAGGGTCCTTGCACAATCTCCCTGCCCCCCCCCGCCCATCATCTGCTAATGAAGATGAGAGTCCATGCTCGTGGGTTTCTCATGGAGTCTGGAGGAGAATCCTCTGAGAAAACCAGACCCTGACCTGAGGGCACACATGGAGAGGTGCCCCTGTCGACGTTAGACCAAAGTCAGACCGAGGACCACTCCGCTGGTTGGTCAGATCTGATGACTCATGTCCTTAAACTCTGGTTCGGTGGACTTCTTTCATTCTTCTGTGAAATACAGGGCAATCACTAGCATTGTTCATTCTTTCAGCACGTGTTTGTTAAGTGTCCATTAGAATCAGGGCGCAGTGGAGACGGGGAAGGTACAAAAGCCCATTCTCACCCCCCGCAAAAGGAACGGAAACCACATGGGTAAATTTCTCCCTGAATCCACTTTTAGAATTTCCTTAATGCAAATAGAAGATTCTAATTCTAATTCTTTCACCTACAGCAGTTTCTCCTCTTAATTTCCTTCCCTGTCTGTAATGTATTAGAAATAAGAGAGATTTTAAATTCATACTTTGTCAAGTAGTTCAACTTCTAGGAACCTTGGTTTTCCCATCAGCAAAGCAGAGATTATAACCTCACAATGAGGTTGTTAAAACAGTGTCAAGTTGTGAAAACTAAGTACTAATGTCCACAGTCTGAAACATAGTCAGCCATCAACAGACTGTACCTGTAGGTCTAACTGGGACTCGTCATGCCTCCACATTCTCCCTGCCCACATGCAGCCAGTTACCATGTCCTCCTGCCACCATCCTAATTTACCTTCCTTGTTTCATCTTGGAAGACCTGATGTTAGACTACCAAGTAATTCTTCCTAAAACATACTTTTGTGCTCCCCTGCTTAAAATAAGCAAGGCACTTCCCCTGGGGGGATTCCACAACTCCCCTGTCCTCCCAACCACACCTTTTTAGTCATTTCCATCATGCCTGGAGAGGTACCTGTCCTCCTGTGAGACTCATTCCCCCCCCTTCTACCAGGTCCAGTGCGTCCTTCAGACCCACGTTGGAGTCCATGTCTCATCACTCTGACCAAGTCCCCCCCTCTATCCGTACATGGTACTGAAGGCACCGGATCCGTCCTGTAGCATTTGTGAGATTTTGAAATATACTTTGGTAACATTTGAGGGTAATAATTAAAAGCATAGATATTGAGGCCAGACAATGGTGGTGGTTAAATTAATAAAGCATCTTGAAAATAACACATAATCATTGTAAAGCACCTGATAAATCTCAACTTTCAGTAGTAATGTTGTTGCATACATTTCTTATTTTCCTACTAAAATGTTCCTAGGTGACCATGACCTTTGGTATGGATGGGAGGCTTTGCAACACTTTGCCTGATAAACTGCTGTTAGACTTTGGTTAGATTCACGTGCTCACAGACTGATTTCTTCAAGGCTCTGTGTTAACTTGTTCTCATGCTTTAAGATGTGGTGACTTCATTGTTTTAAGAAATGTGCTAATTCACATTCACTGTGATTGATATATGATTTGAGGATAGAGTTTTTTACTCCTTATTATTATTATTATTATTAGTGTTGATTAAAAAAGTTTCTTAGTTCTGGTATATATGTGAATACAACACTTGTTATGAAGTAATACGACACCGTAAATGTGAGTAATACCCACTATTGCATGCCCATCATGCCAAGGAGCTCCAAGTTGCTTGTTAAGAACTGTTTTGAAATCCTTTCATAAGTGCCCCTTATCTTGCCAAACCTGTTTTTCGTCATGATTGGGAGGAGGGTGGACTGATGAAAAGAAGAACATTTTATTTGAGGCTCTCAAAGCACCTGGCGGTTCCTTTGGCTACGCTGCTATCCACGAAGAGGGCTGACTACACGGCAGAATACGTTATATTCCAGAATGTTCTGGGCTTCCCGGAGTCACTCATCTCAGGGCTCTTGGGACTGTGCACTCAGTCGGATTGCCCTCTCTCCTTGCCTCACGGAACCACGGAGGCAAACTCCAGGTCTACGCAGAGCCGTGGTATTGGCCCTTAGCTGTGGAGTCCTTATTTGTTTGTTTGGGTTTTTTTTTTCCTGATCCTGTTTAATTTTTTCATTCTTTCTTACCCGTCTACAATCTGAGTCATCTTGTTTGCACAGGTGTCATTTCAAACACTGATGTTTCTTTTCGAACACAATGGGCAGGGGGTGCCTACCCAAGTGTTACACTGACCGCATTCGGGGGGACCAGGGCCGGCGTGTGGCTGAAGCTCCAGCCATGGGCCAGGGCACACTTGGGCTTGAGTTCCAGCCTGGACGCTTCGGACCAGTCATTTCACCTTCCTGAGTGCCCTCTCCTGAGTGGAAATAACAACCCGTAACTCCAGAGATGTCTTGGGGATTAAATAAAATAACTCGTGCAAATTACTTGGTGCATAGTAGGCATTCAATAAATGTCAGTTCCCTTCTTATCCCCGTTAATAATGCTTATTAGACTATATTAAAAACCAGAACCAGACTGTGATAATGCATTTCTTTATTACGTATTTAAGCCAAATAACTAATTTCCCCCAGGGGGAAGGGAGAGATACGTTGAATTAGTTTCATTTTGTGAACTTATTTATTAGTCTTTTCTTCTTCAGCCTTATTTAGTTTCCTACTCCATAATTTAGTTTTCATGCAACAAAAATGTCACCGTTCCGTGCTCCTGCACTCCGCTGCGATTTTCGAGAATCTGTTATTACACTCGCCACCGATCAGAGATCGTTACTGATGACATCAGAGCTCGACGGTTGCAGGGCGACCTGGCACTGACGGACCTGTGCCTCAGCGGCTCCCCGAGGTCCGGGGACTTCAGAGGGTCGGCTCCAAACGGCCACGTCACAGCCGGAGGGAAGCGGGGCTGGGGGGCCCCCCCGCTCGGTGTTCTCGCGTGTTAATGTGACCCGTTCGCGTGGCAGTGGGGCCACGTCTCCCCTAGGACAGCACCTCCGAGGGGCGGGCAAGAGCCGCGGGTCCCAGGCACCTTTAAGGGCCGGCGCCTGGGTCTTAGCTCGGCCTCCTTCCCGGCCCACCTCTGAACCCTGATTGACAGGGCGCCGGGGAGGAGGAGCCCAAGGAGGCCGGGGAGGAGGTGCAGGCAGGAAAGCAGGGGAGGAGGGGCCGCCTTGCCTCCGGTGGCCAATCACGGAGGGGGGCGTGGCCCGCCTTCTCTCGGAGGGCCAATCAACGAAGGGGGCGTGGCCCGGCCTCCCCTCCCTCCCCCGCTGCCCTCCGCCCCCCTCCTCCGCCCCTCCCCCTCCTCGCCCGCCCCCTCCCTCCCCGCCACCCTCCTCCTCGGCTGTGGTTTTGTGTGTGCGCTTCTGGAGTCCGGAGCCCGAGCTAAACAAAAGCAGGAGCCGGCGGGGCTGCCGGAGTTTGCGGAGCCGGAGGAGGAGCGAGCCGCGCTGCGCCCGCCGGGCGGGGGGCTGGGGCTCGGGCTAGCCCACCCCTCGGCGGCCGCTCGGCCCGGTGGGGGCGGGGGAAAGTTTGCCTCGCCAGCCCCCTGCCTGGCGCTGCTTTCTCCCGACCCGAGCCTGTTTGCAAAGGGATTAAGCCGCCGATCCGCGCGCCGGAGCCCATTCCTGCCTTGCGAGGAGCCGGACCGCGCGCCCGGGGCCAGCTCCGGTTTCTTCCGTCCAGGGGGAAGGGGGCTCATTTTCCTCGCTTTTGGGAGTCGACACCCTTCTCTCCGGCAGCCCGCCCCCGCGCCCCGCACCCCCTCCACGCCCCCTCCCCCGCCCGCGTCCCATCCTCCCACCACCCTGCCAAGAGGGAGGCAGAGGGATTTTTTTCTTCGGCAATTCTTCGCCTGCCCTGTTTATCCTGCCAAGGATCCGGAGACAGCCGGCCGGGTCGGAGCCCGCAGCTGCCCGGGGCCGCGCGCACGAGCCGGGGCCGGGCCGGGCGGCGCGGCGCGGACATGGACGAGCAGCCCAGGCTGATGCACGCCCACGCGGGGGTCGGCATGGCCGGGCACCCCGGCCTGTCCCAGCACTTGCAGGACGGCGCCGCGGGCGCCGAGGGGGAGGGCGGCAGGAAGCAGGACATCGGGGACATCCTCCAGCAGATCATGACCATCACGGACCAGAGTTTGGACGAGGCGCAGGCCAGGTGAGCGGCCGCCTTTTCTTCCCCCTTCCTGGGTGTTTTTGTTTTTCTCCCTCTCGCCGGGGGAAACAATGGGAAGCGAAGCCGCACGGCGCTCTCTTTTAAAATGTTGTCTCTTCCCCCGTTTCACCGAGCAACTCCATGGCGGAGGCGTGCGGGGGGCAGGCGCGTGGCGGCCGCCGGCGGCGTCGCCCGGCCCGGCCCGGCCCGGCGGCGGCGGGGCGGGAGCGGGAGCGGGCGTGGGGACGCGGAGGCACGCGCCCGCGCCCACGCACACGCCCAGCCCGCGGAGCGCCGCCGCGGCCGCACTTTCGGCGGCGGTAAAAAGTATCTCCGAGAGCCGCGTTGGCAAGTTGTCGGCAGATTGTGTGTCTTCTCCACGAGGGACCCGTGACACGACGAAATAAAATGTCCCGGCAGCACTTCATTTGCAGATTTCGCGGACTCCTTTCCTATGCCTGAGACTTTGGGTTTTCTTCCCTGAATTTCTTTCCTCCAAAATCAATTTTTATCCTTTCCCCTTTCTCCCCCCCCTTGAAAAAGAAAAAAAGCAGGGCAATTCTTTGTCATTAGTTGTCAACTCTGTAGAAGAGACTTTATATTCATTTAATTCTCTTTCAAAAAAATAACCGATGGAAAGATAGAAGAGGCAATTTTGCTTTTAGACACATTTGTTAGTTTTAAGAGACTAGGATATTTAGCTTAACTTTATTGTCTCCATTTGAGTCGGTGTGCTGACCTTCCATGGCACGGAACGTGTGGTCCTTGAAAACGGGGTGGGGGACAAAAAGCAAGCATGCCTTTTCCCCTTGCCTCTCTCAGGACCACTTTAGAATGCAACGCGACAGAAATGAAGGCACATGTGCATTTTATATATTCCAATATTAGAGGACTTGACGATCATAAAGGAAACATAATAAATAAGCTGTGTAGCTTCTCAACTTAATCCACCGTCAGGGATATAGTTCTCCCCTCCAGGATTTTACAGTAAATTCTTTTTCAGAATAAAACAGGCTCATTGGCAGCCCACTAACAGCTTGCCTAAGGCCCATCTCGAAAGGAAGAATTTTTAAAATCTAATGACCACGTATGTGTTTACAGTTACTCAGCTTTGTTAAATCTCAGTAGGTTAAAATATATATACACACACATAATTCCTATACCTCAGATGACTTAGTTATATGGAAAAACATCGTTATGTATATTTTTGTCATAGCAAAGTAGGAATTTGAGTTGAGAAATGCGGAGAAACAGTTAAAAACGTGGGTGTTATGAATTCCACTCTTATTTTAGCTGCTAGCACATGCAACATGTAAACTCAGAAGTGCTGAGGTTCACGGGGCTTTGAAAACTTGGAAATGCTCGAAGGCTGGACCTAGGCTCCATTTTTTTAAATAGGAGAAAGTTTTCCAAAATTAATCAGTGTTCTTTTAGAATTTTATTTTCTGAAGAAAAGCTAATAGGTTAGATTTCCCAGGGGCGTTTTCTTTTTCAATCAGGACCGATTTCTCCATTGCGTTGTTCCAGAAAAATAAACTTAGACATACCAATGAGCTGCCTTGATAATGAGTTTGTGAAGTGGAAGGGACCGGTAAGACTGGACACTCACCGCTCTCCTGATGTTTGGTCCTGCTCCTTTTTGTAAAACTGAGGACAACTGTGGCTCGGCGGGTCCCCTCTTTTACTGGCCTACGTGCCGAGACATCACACGCAATTTGGGGTTAGGGAAATTTCTGTGTTCTCTTTAACCCCATTGATGTGCTGTGGGAATGAAATATCTCAGTAAAGCTGTGTGGGCTTTCTTTTGTTTTTCTTTTTTCTTTCTTTCCTTTTCTACCTTTTTTCTTTTTTCTTCTTTTTTTTTTCTTTTTTTGGCATTTGGGCCTATAAATAAGAATTCAGTTCATGAAAACTATTTTAAAAGGCCCTCCAAATCCAAAGAGATCTTTGATACATTGAAGTCTTTTCCACCTTTTTTTCACCCCTCAGAACTAAATCGCCACTAGGCTTTCTCTTCGGTTTCACAATGTGACTGCGCTCGGCAGGCGCGGGATCTGGTTTGCCTTTGGTGGTTGCACCTTCTCGTGATCCATTTATTGTCTACAAAGTAAACCATGAGTATTTTAGACACCATGTGTATGTTTGTTTGATAGCCCAGCCGGCTCCTCCTCTGCTGTAGGGTATACGGGGCATGCTCTGGTTTCTGCTCTTCAGAACGGGTGTCCATTCTTTTTTTTTTTAACTTTCAAAAGGATTAAAAAAGAATTGCATGCATCTTGAGTGCAAGGGGCTTTCATTTATCTTTACGCATTGATTTTAGTTAGCACACAGAATTCCCTTAACTGATAGCTGATATGATCAGTATTTTGTTTCCCAAACAGTATCTTTCAGCTAAGTGCTTCCATAGTAAAATGAAGGGAAAGGTACTGTTTTGTTTCTCAAGTAAATTCTGAATGCAAATGGGCACAAGAACCAGGTAAATCACTAATCTAAGAAGCAGAATTGTATTTATTTTTCCCCCGATGGGCGCAAGGTCCTAATTGTAAATAATTGAATTTCAACACCTGCAAATAAACGTTGTGTGCACAAGAAGCATAATGTGAACACAGAGAAATGAATCTACTCCCCATATGGGGATGTCTGCCCCCTGGCAATGCATTTCCATACTCTTTAAGTCGGGGACTGAAATTTTATAAATTGCCAGTTCTGCTCAGAAGACCTTTCAAGCATCTTGTGTTTATGAGAATACGGGGGAATCTGCGGAATGAATTCGAGCACATGGATGGATTAAATTTGAAAACACAGACCGAGAGGCAGGGCAGCTCCTAGGCTGTGGGGGCGACATAGGTTTTCTAAAACTGTTAACCCATGCGTTGGCTTTGCACATTCATTGCCCAGGATAGCATTATTGGTTTAAGAATTCCACTTTGATTAAACTACTTCAAAAAAAAACACAACTCTGCCTAAATGGGCATAATTTAGGTTAGTTTTGTTCTGTAGTTAAATCCCTGCTCTCCCTGCTAATTAACGTGATTTCTTTTTCTGTGGCGGGCCTCTATATATTAAGTCATAAAACCATTGAAGCATGCCACAGAGTTGTGCTCGGGATATAATTTTGGCTAAGTGTTCCGTTTTTCCCCACTTTGCATTATCAGCAGTTTGATCCTGGCAGTCCACCTAAGCTGTGATGTTGTTCCTTTCTTGCAGAAAACACGCTTTAAACTGCCACAGAATGAAGCCGGCCTTGTTCAACGTGCTGTGTGAGATCAAAGAAAAAACAGGTAGGACTGAGACTCCGACATTTAAGCATTTTCTTTGGCCGATTGACTCACTTAACCGGCAATCAGGAACCCATTATTTAAATATTAAAATTGCAGAATGGAAGTACTCTCAAGATTGATCGCGTGCTCCGATAGGGCGTCCTGGTCGCCTGCTTCCTGCAGGAGGAGCGCCAAGTTTCTCGGACAGTCGTTATCAAGCCTTGCTGCTTTATTTTCCTTCGCTCCGTCCCGGCCTCTTGGACACTGGGGCGGACCTAGAGGTTCTGCAGGGAAGTTTATAGAATGATGTGCCTTTCGAGGGGGGAAATATGAAAGTAAAAGTCCATTTCCTGAAGGAATACATGTTGGCCCATATTTAAACACTCATTTTGGGGGAGTTGTGTAAAGTTCCTTTTCCTCTTTGTCCTGCCATACGCGAAGCAGCAGCACCCAGAGGCCCTCGCCAGGGACTTCGGAGCCGAGTGGGCCGCCCTCTGGCAGCAGGCCCTGGCCTCGGGAGGGCCTGTGGTCCCCCAGTAGGGGTGGCCGGGCTGGGGAGAGTAGAGTACCCTGAGATGACTCTTGCTGTTGTTTTTCTACTTTCTAGACCCCCTAGCACGGCCTGGCACGCTTATAACACATCCCAGGAGGGCATTTAAATTTTAAAGCCACAGTTAAATAGCAACCATCAGTCGGTGCCCTTACACGGCAGACGCTCTGGAAAGGACATTTAGTGACATCCTCTCATTTGTTTATTTTAATCCTTAATTTCTGAAAGTGGGCAGATCTCTGTTTCCGACAGAGAAAGAGTTGAGGGGCGATGGGAGAGCAGAAAGACGAGGACCGAGGGCCGGCTGCATCAAGGTGCGCGGCCGCCGGCCTGCGACTGGCTGGCTGGCTCTCAGCTGCGCGGGGCACCTGACAGCCTGGGTGTTTATTTATTTTTTACAACAAGGAGTGTAAGAGTCAATAATTCATATCTAAACCATATAAGCAAGGGCATGACATGGATGAAAGTGACAATAAATATGATTGCATGCCTGGTTGATATACATTGATAGTTACACATGGAAAGGGGGGGTTGGAGGGCACACAGGGTGGCTTTCTATTTGAGAGCAGTCTGTGTTTCTCTTTTAAAAAATAAATAGTTTCAAGATGTGACCGTTTGATGGACTATGTAATTACTTGGGGCTTGAATTGTATGAAAAATTAGCGAGCAGCTCCTTTGTTGAATGTGCTTCGTGCTGCACGAAGCATCCTAGACAAAGCACCTGAGCGGCAGCGGCCGGGCCTTCAGGCCGTCCGGCCAAGCCCTGACCTTACAGCAAAGCCGTTAATTGCGTTATCGTAGCGGCGAGGCGCCTTTTAAGGGATTTATGGGTCGTGCATACAAATATCAAAGAGCTGTTTCAGTTTGTCATACTTTTTAGTTTTTCTGTTAGGCTAGAGCAGGAAACCTAGGTGCATATACACATTTTTTCTTCTCTTTTTCCTTTTCCTTTTCTTTCTTTCTTTAAAAACAAAAACAAAAACAACCTTGATGCTTTTTTTTTTTTTTTTTACTGTAACTACTTGGTTTGGTGAAATTTGTGTCTAATCTAGTATGTGTCCTGGTGATCTTGGTTCATAAAATATGGAATTAAGCTATAAAAGCATGTTTGATAGTCCAGACTAAAGAGCCTCTATTTTTGAGGACACTTTATTAGATTTTTATTGAAAGGAAGCCTATCAGGGCCCCTAACTGTATGTTGTGGCTAAAGTGTTTAATTCCAGGTTTCTAATTAAAACCTACTGAGGTAGTCGATTGAAGTGGGTGGGTCTGAACAGAGACCTGGTTCCGGTGTGGGCCACAGAGCTTGTGCCTTATTTGTGTCAGCTAAGCTGGTGGCAGGGGACAGTCGTATTGGTCAAAATAATGCCCCAAAGGTGTGTTATTGCCAGTATGTACACACACACACACACACACACACATATAGTTCTTTAAAATTTTCTGTCATTTAATGGCATTCATATTTGGAGATTTTTAAAAATTTAAATCAAGGGCTCATGTGGTGTCTCTAGAAGAATATATTTAAGAAATACTTTGTCAAGCACTAGAAGTTTAAAAAGTGGTCGACATCACTGCCCCAAGTCGGGGGCGGGGTGTGGAACGTGCATGCGCGTGCACACGCACACAGAGCTTTGGATTGAGGGCATCCATGGGTGGAAGTTAAAAAATAAAAAAAGGAAGAAAAAAAACATGACCTCCCCTCCCTCTATTCTACTACTTATGTGTTGTGAGGACGAGGGGTGGCAGAAACCTCTCCTGGAAGGTTGCGTGTCTGTGGTACAGGTGGCAGCCAGGGCTCTGTGTTGATGCCAGAGCATGGTCACCTCACCGTGGGCCCTGCCGACTCCTCGTCCTCCCCGCCTGCATGTCCTTGTGAGCTGGATGGGTCGCAGGCACGGGGTGTAGACTTGCAAGAGCGCCTGTTTCTCTGGATCCAGAGCTAGTGAAGAGATCACATACTTGCCTTCATGATGCTGTTTCTTTTGAGCCCCGTGCGCTTCATGAGGATTTCTGAGCTTCCGTCTCAGGCGTCGTGCAGGTTTTGGGGTTAGGGTGGGCTCTGCCGGTTTGTACTCTGACTCGAGGTTTGCGAGGCGAGCCAGGTTCACAGCCTGGCTCACCTACTCAGGTGGGCCTCAGAGGAGCCCCGGCATTGCGTTCATTTGCTGCTTTTGTTTTTGGCTTTTGTTAATGACTTTAGTTGGGAAACTCAGCTAAGATTCTTACCAACCTTTGGGAAGTTTAAGGAAACACAGGCACGCAATACTCAAAGTCGGCGGCAGCAGCTACGTTACAGTTGATTGATAGCTATTTAAATTCGAAATTACCATGGGGTATTAAAAAAAAGGTGTCTTCTTCAGAGTGTGGGTAAGTTTTTATTTTGATAACTTTTACTTTTTAAATAAACGCTAAGAGGAAAGAATGCCTGCAAAGTGCTCGGCAGACGGGTCGGACGACAGCAGGAAGATCCCGTCTGGGTGCCCGGTGAGGTGTGCGTTCCCGAAGTGGCTTTTGTCCTTGCTCCTTCTGGGATGGGGAGATTGAATGCAGAGTTTTGGTCCATTTGTTACCACATTTTCTTTGTCGTTAGGAACCATTCCCTGTCCTCTGACATTTTACCTGTGTGCGTATGTGCTGGTGTGGGTCGACGGAGTGGAAGAGGAGAAAAAAGTCAGATACCACACACATAT
Source organism: Mormoops blainvillei (assembly GCA_004026545.1). NCBI lineage: Eukaryota > Metazoa > Chordata > Mammalia > Chiroptera > Mormoopidae > Mormoops > Mormoops blainvillei. The sequence goes on along the minus strand of PVJD01002625.1, from coordinate 102,514 downwards.
CGTAAAAAGACCTTGATTATTTTAAAAAACACTTCCTGATTATTCTTTTTAAATTTTGTGTTAAAAATCATGTAGGTTTAAATATTAGGAAAATGGAAACTACTGTGTGCCATTTACTCAGGAGAATATTTATGGACAGCAGTGAAGAGCTGCAACTGTTGTGAATAGTTTTTAATTTCGGAACATAATGGCTCTGTATGGCGCTTTGCAGCCAGTGTGCTACACCGAGATTAAATCAAATCACTGAAGGAGGTTAAAAATTATTTTTTGCTTCCTTAACACCCTTTTGTTCTCTCTCTTTTCTTTTTCTTTTTTTCAGTGTTCAATTAACACCCGCGTTAGAGAACTGTATTTTTTTAAAAGTCTACTACTGTATTTCACTTTGGCACCTCCCTTTCATTCTCGCCTGCCACCCCTTTTCAGTGTAGCAGTTACTTACGGGACATCTACTCCGTTCCTTCCAACCTTGGAGAACCGTTCGCGTGTGTGCGCACACACAGGCACGCACGCGTGGGCGCGTTCTGTGCGGCGGGGCCCTGGTAGGGGGCCATACATGGCAGGGAAAGGGTTCTGGTGGTTCGAGGCCGTGCGCACGGGGCAAGTGTGAAGGCACTTTCGACAGCTGAGAGCTGCCTCCTACCAGGCGCCTTGCGGAGGAGAGAGGGCCCAGGTGACTTTCCACGGAAGTTGTGTCCAGAGCAGAATTCAAGTGTATGTGTACGTGTGCGCATGCACAGGGGTGTGTTCCCCCCAAGGGTCTGCGAGAGACAGGAGAGGAGAAAACCCAGGGCAGGGAGCTTTGAGCCGACCTCACTGGACACTGCGTTCGAGGCACAGCCCTGTGTTGGGCAGAAGAAACGTGATCAGGCCATAAACTGTTTATTATAATGTGGACGTAAACCGTGACGCTTAGGACGAGAAGTGTCCCTTCTCTCCAGTCACTTTGGTATAATCTGTTTTTCATCAAGTTCTGGCATCTGAGAGGTGGGGAGAAGGGTGTGCAGACCTTCCAAACCTACCAGGACAGGATTTTTGGGAATTAGGTGACCTGTCTTCTAACAAAAGGAGTGTCTATGACGGTTGGGAATGAGAGATTGAGGACACTGGAAGAGAATTGGTCAGAGGGGAGGCTTGTGACCTAGGAAGTGTGGGTGTTGGGGCTGGAAGAGGAGTGGGCGGGCTCTCAGCGGGTGGGCTGCTGGGGTGGGGGAGGGGCGTCTGCTGGGAGGGGAGCCCCGAGCTGTGTGTGGTGGGTGTGCAGCTCACCGCTGGTGCCTGGCCTCTTGTACAGGGTTGCCCCCGCGCTCTACTGACACATGAATTTCTGGCTGTCGTTGTCGGCAGATTACAAAAAATACGCTAAATGAGCAAACAAGTCAAAACTTAGATATTGAACATACAGGGTCCGGCAGAAGTAATGCCATTAAATGTGGGTTGGTAGGGTACGTGAATGTCTCACACAAGATGGACAGCAATTTGAACATGTCACTAAAATGTCATATGACCTGCTTGAGTGTGATATTATGTTACAGAATTACATGCTTATGATTTCATAATAAAAGATTTTTATGTAATAAAAAAGGGGCATTACTTGTGCCAGGCCCCTGTATGTACTTGGGAGGGCATTTTCATTTTAACTTAAAGCCTGACCCTGGCCGCCCCTGAGAGGTCCGTCTGCATGCCTGCTTTGGGGACACTCGGCCTTAGCATTGGGTTCAAACCTCTTGTGCGTGGACGCTGTTATGTTTTCAACTTGGGGAAGTGAATCTAAATATAGCTTTGTTCCTTTTCCTTTTTATAATTTTTTTTTTTTACTCACGCGCCACCTGATGAGGCAGTGTCCCAGGCCCAGCTCCCGGCGGCAGCTGGAACTCATTTGCACGTGACCCTGCAGCACCCTGTGCACGGTTTAGCCTGGGTCGCAGGAGGAGCCGTGCAGTGCCGGCTCCACCCCGGGGTGTGCGGTGCAAGGAATGCACTGATTGAGAAATAAAATAAGTGGCAGATTAATGAGTTGTTTGCAAAGTGCTTTGCACTCTCTGGGCTATATAAATAAAAGATGCTGTAGGTTCTATAATCAATTATCTCAGGGCTCCTATCCGACTCCATCTCCTAGGATGGCGTTGTGTTAACTCTTTCGGGGCAGAGACACATCCGCCGGTCTAGCATCGAGTCCCGGCTGGTCCGTGGGTGCTTGTGAGGAGACTCTGGTGGGACCTTCTGCCCCGGCTGCGCCTTTGCCACTTTTCAGAATGTGGCAGAGTGATTCCCAGGGGAAAAAAAAAGTTCAGGTACAGACTGTCACGAGCTTACGACAGCTCTCCCCCCTCTGGCAGAACTGGGCCAGGAGAGAGCGAGCTGGAAGGGCCCCCTGGCTCTGACAGCTCTGCTGCGGCCTCCCCGTCCTTGGTGGAGTCAGGATCGCAGTGGTAGAAAAGAGACCCTTTTTGGTTTAGGTCACAGTTTCAACTCCGTCTTCCACTGACGTGTTTGTCGTTAAATGGGGACTGGAATGGGCGTGTCACACCTGTGCTAGTTTTAGACCTACCACTAAGTAGTTGTAAAACGACTGGCAAATTGTTCCAATAATTTTAGGAGAATCTCTTCTAGCCGTGGTTAAGGACTTGGTCTCTGAAGCCAGACTGCCTGGTCTTGTGTCACTGATCTACTTTTAGCTGTGTGACCTTACTCAAGTTGCTAACCCTCTCTGTGCTGCGTTTTCCTTGTCCACAAAAAGGGAGATAATAATGGTATCTATCTTAGAGGGGTGTTAGGATGAAATGAGGTGATACATGTAAATTACAGCGCCTGGCACAGAGGGAACAGTCAATAAGTGTTAGCTTTTATTATTTCTGGCCCTGCTTCCTCATATGAAAAAGAGAGGCTTGCACCAGATGGTCCCTGAAGACCAAGCCAATGCCAAGACTCTGTGATGCTATGCTGAAAAGGGACCAAAACTGCTGAATTTGAGATTCTCGTTCCTTTGTTTCTCTTGCCATTCTCTTAGAGTGAGAAGTAGCTATCTCTGGCCAAAAGGCTGAGACTAGGTTGGAAGGAGAGAGGGGAAGATGGGCAAGAGCAGAGGCAAAGGCGTTCAGCCATGCACACAGCAGACAACAGACCCCTGAGAAGCTCTAGAATTGCGTCCGTCGGGGATGCTGCTTTCTTAGCATCAGCAACTGGCGGTGTTACGTAGTCACAGCGAGAAGTGTTTTCCCTCTGAAGACACATAGGCTCATCCGGTCCAGTCATGGAGTTTCTGAGCAGGAGGGCTCAGCTAGGGCAGCGGGACCTCTTCCTGCCTTCTTACCGTGCTCCTCACTTAAGACACATACCATCTTCATCATGAGGACCGCCTTGAGACAGAGGAGTTTATCATTGTCTTATAGGTTTCCTGAGATATATTTTATAAACCATGTGATTCACCCATTTAAAGCGTGTGGTTCAGTGGTTTTCGTAGATTCACAGAACTGAGCAACCGTTACCTCCTCAGACCCAGCACCGTCACCGGTCAGCCTGCATCTCTCTCCCCCTTGCCGTCCGTAACCACTGATCCGCGCCTATGGATTCTCCCGCTCCGGTCAGTTGCACGTAGATGGAACCGGGCAACGTATGTTTTGTTACTAGCTTCATGTAGCGTGATATTTTCAAGTTTCCTCGGTGCCGTATCACGTATCGGTACCCTGTTCCTTTTGATGACTGAATAATATTTCACTGGGGGCCTGGACCACATTTCATTTGCCTGTTAACGAGTTGATGGGCACCTCGGTTGTTTCCCTGTGCGGGTGTTGCTGTGGACACTTGCTTGTTCTGCGGGGATGTGTTTTTATTTCTCTGGGTCCGTACCGAGGCCTGGAGCTCGCCATCGGAGGCCCTGCCAGCCTGTCCTCCAGGACGGCTGTGGCGGCTGCGTTCTCAGGCCACACTGTAAATGACACACAGCTGTGTCTTCAGTCGGCAACCTCTCCTTGCCTGCGTGCTCAGGCTCCAGCGTACCACTTTGTCTTCTTTGAGCAATCCCTGCTCTACGAAGGAAAGTGTTCTGATAAATTTATGTGATTTGACGTGTGCATGGTCAGGGTTTATGTGAAACTGCTCTCAGAGGTATTTGCATTTTGAAATGGAAGAAGGGTAGGTCGAAGGACTGAATCTTTGTGGGATTTCAGGAGCCCAGGTCCTCAGAGGGAAGACCTTCGCACCACAGACAGGCCACTTGGCATGGCCTTTGGGGAAAACAGCATGGACGCAAACCTAGCTTGTGGTGTGACTTGAGTAAGTCGTGGATTTCGTAGAGCTTCAGTTTCCTCACCTGGACACAAAGGATAATGATGCCGTGTAGCATCGCTGGAGGGGCTGGACCAGACCCCCTCCGTGGGGATCTGGTTGTGAGGCACGTAGCTCATGGGGCTGGCGCAATAAATGGCCATGACGGTTCGTTTTCTGAAACCATGAGGGGAGCGCCGGCGCCGCTGTCATTCGTGCGGCCCTGTCTGCCCAGGCTGGGCTTTCTCCGGCCCTGCCCAGGTTCGGAGGCTCACCGACTGCTCGCGGGGCTATTTCAGGTGCTCTGACAGGTCTCCGGCATGGAAGGGAGCACAGTCTGGGCCCCTCCCTCCTTCGGCCACGGAGTTCTAGCGAGAGATCCCGTAGGAGTGGGCACATGCGGTTTCAACGTTTCAGATTTTCCAGTAGCCTACTTAAAATAAGGAAAAGGAAACAGCGGAAATTAATTTTAATAATACATTTCATTTAAATCCAAATGCACCTAAAATATTTCAACATGTGATCAACATAAACATGAGGTAGCTTACTCTTTTTTATTTGCTGTACTACGGGGTTCGAAGTCCACGTGTTGTTTGCACGTCAGAGCCCACGTCAGAACCCACGAGCCACGTGGGCGGGTCTCTACCATACCGACGGCTCAGCCATGGGACGGGGGTCTGGCATAAGTCTTTGTTTTGTTCTTTCTCCTGCCATAGTTGTTACAGTCTGTGGAAGACACATGGTTGTTTCCTCCTCAGACGTGACCTGGTAGTTCTGTGGCAATTGAAGTTGGTTCCTGATGGACAGCGTGTTCCAGAAAGCATATCTGAGGCTCTGCTCCTGGGGACGCGTCTCACTGCGGGGCATCACGGAGGCGGTTCCCCTCCACCTCTCCTTTCCCCTTTCTTTCCCTACTTCCTCGCTCTAGGTTTTCTTCACTTACGCTTAGCAAAACATGAGCTGTCCCCTAAGATGGCACGAGCGTGCGAATAGCACCTTGTCTCTACGGCCACTGACAGTGGAACCGGCCCAGGGACCACACTGTGACCAGAGCTCGCAGGACCCCAGGTCAGGAGTTCTGAGGCCAACGCCGACGGCTTCCAAGTTCATGTGTTATTTCAAGAATGCCATTTAACTGCTTGGTCTCCAGTTTCCACACCCGTGGAATAAGGGTTCTAGAAAACACCCAGCCAGAGCCCCCATTCGAGGGGCATGAGCCCCACGTGGTTTCTGCCAAGTCCTGGCCTTATAGGGCGGAAGACAGGCGGAACATCTGTAAAAGAAAGAGCCTTTTCCTTGTGAGTCCGTGACTTATTGTCTCTTCTTAAACCTGTAACATAAAACAGGTTATGGTGCTGTCACGGCCACCTCCGTCCACCAAGCTGGACTGCAGAAGACGAAGTGGAAGGGCAATGAATTTGTGGGTTTTTTGTTTTGTTTTGTTTTTTAATGGAAGCCTTCAGCATCACCTCGCAAGGCCAGTGAGAGGCCAGCCCCGGCTAGTCCTTCCTGTTGGCTTCGTTTCTTTTGCCTAGTGCCGTCGGTAGCTGTTGGATCCTGGACTGGAAGTTGCGTTGGGAAGATACAGAGATGCGTGGCTGCAAGACTGGAAATGCAGTAGATACTTTGCGAGTTCATTTGGTGCAGCCCAGGAGGTCAGGAAGCTGGGGTTCGGTTTTCAACTTGGAATTGAGTTCGCTTGTTCACCACTTGCCTCCGCTGAAACTCTAAATGATGTGCTTCCCACTGGCCTGTCAGTGGGACTGCTGGATACAGTGAGGCTACTTAGAGAGGACTTCGCCTTTCCTTAGGAGAGTGCGGCGGGCGCCTTTGAGAGAGGCACTGTGCTCCGAGAAAGGGGGAAGGACTTGGTACCTCGTGGTCTGGGCTGGGGGGCTGAGCATTGTGCAGTTTCCCGACGGCTTTAGGTGATGTGACACCAGATGTTGACATTTTAAGCGACCCTTCTCTAGAGTTACGTCACTACCTGGATGGAAAGTTTGCCCCAGTCCTCTGTCCCTAACAGAGAAAGTCTCTCTTAGGTCCCAAAGATATGCAGGCCGGCATCTAGTCTGAAGGGCCCTCTGCGGGTGCGGGGTGGAGAGGCAGCTCTGCGGGGGCTCCGTGGCCCTGCATCAGGCTCCCGTCCACAGACACACACAGAGTGGGCGCGGCCCTCCTTTCGGTGGCCTCCTTCCCAGGGTGCCTGTAACCCTAATCCTCCGGGTTGGGGGGAGCCTGGTGGGAGCCCGGGGGAAGACGTGTACCAGCACCGGGGATGGAGGCCTGGGAGTGCCCATATCATGGGAGGACTAAGTTAAAAGCAGCTTCACCCTGAGGCCAAAAAGAGGGAAAGGACAAAAAGCAGAAAGGAAACCTGAGATGAGAGAGCTCAGATCCGGCTGAACAGGGAACTGGGAGTCCCTGGGAGGGGTTTCAGGGATGCATCAGACAACTCGGGGACTTGGGATGTGGGGGAGCCCCTGGCCCAGGTAGGACCAGAGGCTGCTTTGGGGCTCAGGTGCTGACGTGGCCACCTGGGCCTTGGGAGTTGGCACAGGGTCCTGCTGGAGACCCGTAGTCAGCCTCGTAGAAGGGAGGCTGGGCAGGGGGACATGAGGCCCCACGCTAAGCTGGGAACCTGAGTGCTCGCCTGGCGCACGCAGGTCGGGGTGCTGGGAAGTGGTACGTCCAGAGCCCCCAGCCCCTGACCCCTTCCCCGGGAGGCCCAGTGCCTGGTGTCCATCACCTTCTCATTGGTTGCCCACCAGCTCCACTCAGCGTGACTTCTGGGTGGTAGGAGAGGGCCCTGCCCCAGGGAAGTGCCCCCAGGACTCACTCCCTTTATGAGGCACTGCAGCGGGTCCCTCGCCAGCCCCCAGGGGGCCTGCGCAGGCCTGAGCTGTGTCCAGGGTGCAGAGTGCTGGGACAGCAGGCGGGTGGGCGTCATGCTCACAGGACTGAAGTTTGGGAGCGGTGCGCACAGTGCGGGTGAGGGTGTGCTTGTGCACATGTGTGTGCATTTGCAGGTTCTTTCCTGTTGGCCCCGTGCTGTTTCTCACTTCACTGACGGCTCCAGCGCCTGCGCCAGGTGTCCGCTGGGGAGATCAGACACCAGCATCCGAGGCTCCCGCAGACTCCCTCCCTCCTCACCACCCCGCAGCCGTTGTGGGGTCCCTGGTTCACCCCAGGGGAGATCCTTAACCCAAAGAACCTGATGTGCTTCAGACAGCACTGACTTCATTTTCCTTAAGCCTAGCTTGATTTTTTTAACACAAGAAGGCTCGAGCCTCAAACAGCCCTGCTTGTCTTCCCTCAGAGGAAGGCCTCGAGCGGCCTGATTTCTGCAGGAGTCTTTGGAGGACGAGAGTAGACATGGGTCGCTTGCCCCCCTGCCTGCGCTCAGAGTCTTCCCTCCCCCACTGTGCCGGCTGGAGCCAGGCAGGAAGGGGCTGTCATCGGGCTCAGGCCTGAGCCACGTCACTTTATTTTTCTTCTTAGAAAGAACCACCAGGAAAGATGGTCTTGATGTGTTATTATTATTCGTAAATGGGGTCTTGCGCTTTCCTGCTGCTGCTCAGTTACAGCCTCACAGGGCAAGTGCCGGGCCCTACGACAGACCCTCTCTCCGGGAACCTCCCATGGAGTGAATGTGGGAGCTGGAAGCGGAGAGGGCCCCTGAAGTCCCTCGCTACTCCGAAAACCTGTGAATGGGCGCTCTCTGTTTCCACCAGCCCAGCCTCTGATTGATTGCACAGCACGGGGTTCTGTGGCTCTGGGTAGGGGTGGGAGGCTGTCTCTGTAAGCTGAGCTCTCATGTCACTTCGGATGGTTACTGAGTGGCGATGGTAGGACCAACCTGGTGACAGTTCTGGTGGAGGTTACTGCTGTCCTCTGCTCCACTCCCGCGTTGACTCCTCCCTGTCCAGGGGTCTGGTGTGCCACCCACACCAGAGAGCCTCACACCAAGGACAGATGCAGCTGCCCCACTGCTTCCATGCGGGCTTGCGCAGCCGAGATTGGACTCTGTCTTCTCCTCACCTCCATGTTGCCTCGAGTGTCGCCCTTCCCAAGTGGGGGCTACAGAGGCTCGTGTGTCTTTAAGTCCCTTGGACCATGCATTCTGCACACTGTCTGCACTGGAGATGTTGGAGGCAAACTCCTAGGTCCCACAGGTTGGATAAGCGGAGAAGTTGCAAATGAATTTCTGCCCCGGTTGGGTTTCATTTTGCCAACATCGGTCAGACCTTTTCCTTTCAGACCTTCTGGAGGGCGTGGTGACGTTGCCGCGTTCGTTCATGGCTGTAGCAAATGTTGACAAAATGTTTCTGTGAGGCGTGTGAAAGAGGCGGAGCGATCCCAGGGTGCAAGTTGTGGGCTTACCTGCGAGGGGCTTGCGGGCCACTGACTCCTCCCAAAGTCCTGTGTTGCTCAGGGCCAGGAGTATGCTGTGCAGGTCATGCCGAGCCATGTCCTTTCCTGTGGTGACTGGCGTGGACGCCTGCGCTCCCTGAGCGGCAGGGTGCCGCGTGTCCTAGGGCAGCCTGAGAGGTGCCTCGTTTGAGTTCTTGCACGTTCAGCCCGTTCGCCCTTCCCTGAACCCGTGACCAGGGCTCCCTTTCCTGCCTACCTTCCTGCTTCACCCTCTGCGCCCTTCCGCCCCTCCGCCAGGGCCTCCACAGCCCCCCAAATGGCTAACTGCCCAACTTGTGACCTGAGCGGACTTGGCATTTCCCTGGGACAGCTGGAATTTACCACCCGCTGAGTCGGCATTCAGTGACATTTGCTCACCTGGGCAGCTCAAGCTCCGCCGTCCTTGCCCAGGGGCCACTGAGAGCAAGCATGACATTTAGCTCTGCTCCAGCGATGCTTCCCGGATGCCATGGCGCACGTGTTCGGCTACATACGTTGACGCGCATGCTTATCCTGTGTGCAGTAAGTGCATGTTGACAGTTTGTGCCTTGTGTGTCATCCGCTAGTCATTCTTTCACCCAGAACCAGTTTCCACGTGCAGCTTCATCGTTCACGTTCACACCCTCCCCACCCTAGCAGCCTCCCTCCTTCTTCCTCTCCCTCCCGCCGGTAGAAGGTGCCGGGTGGCTCCCCGAGGCCTCGTGCCATCAGACCCCCTGCCTCCTTAGGTTCCTGAGACACTGTAAGGACTTTCTCACTGGGGTGTGCCCGGCCGCACGCCCGCTGCGAAGGAAGTAGTTGCTGTCTCTTTGGATCAAACTGGCCGAGGACTGGGTTCGGCCCAGTCGCCGAGACAGGCTGGCCCTGGAGGCGTATCAGGGCCTTGGGACACATGATCTGCCCTGGCGGTCATCCGAGGAACGGCGGCCGGCGGTGTGGAAGGCTGAGCTGTCACCTTATACTCCTGTTTACCGTGGCCAAGTCATTGGAAGGGAGGAGGGCTCCAGGCCCAGGAGGGGGGATGATGGGGTCACCTTGGGCTGCAGCTGAAGAGGAAGTGTCAGCAGCAGTGATGCTCCTTCCTCCCCCAACAGAAGCAGGGGCTCTGTGCACAGATCACACGACTGGTGGCACGGGGCACCGACTGCGTGCAGAGCTGCTGTTCATATGTGGACTTTATGATGAGGACACTGAGACTCTGAGAGTTTTGTGATGGCCCCTGAGGTCACACAGCTAACAAGAGACAGAACACGATGGATTTTACTCAGGAAGTTCCATAAAATGTAGATTTTTCTACAAAAGCGTTCCTACTCAGCTGCCCCAAACCAAATTTTCTTCCCCACTGCTGGTCACAGACTTCATCCTCCCCGGGCAGCGGCTGGCGCGCGGCCCCAGGTCCCCCTCGGGCTTATCTCCTGACGACCGTTGGGCCTCACCACTGCCTTTTCAGAGTGGGACCCGCTTTCTTTCAGGCAGCGAGCCCGACTTGTTTCCGTAGGTGGCCTAACGCTTGACTGCCCCTCACGTATGTGTGAGTGTCTACCTGTTCGCGTGTGCGTGTGTGTACGTACTTCCTTTTCTGGTTCCTTCTTAGAAGCCTGAGACCTTGCAGGAATGGAAAGCAGGGCACAGTGACCTGATCTCACCCGCCGGCCCTGGCCATGCCATTTTTCCGTCCCCTCCGTGTGCGGCCGCGCTCCCAGCCCAGGTGTTTAGACGATTCTTGGGGATGCGGAGGGAGCTGCGTGAGGGGCCTGGAAGTCTCCTGTCCCCAATTCTAGGGCCCCTCTTGTCAGGACAGCCGGTGGAACACCACCTTTTTTTGATAAGTGGGTGTGCCCCGTGTTAAGGAGGGGACATCTGCTCCCGAGGGGCGGGGTTGGCTCAGAGAGCAGTTCTGTTAAAGGACCAGGGTGCATCACGCATATGATGTCCAAGTGGTAGCGACACATGCGGGGCCGTTGTCGCCATGGCACCCCAGGTGTCGGAAGGGAAAGCAAGGTCTCCTGTGTTTAAATGTATCATTTAGAAAACAGCATGACACCAGGAAGACCTGAATAAAGACAATGTTACAAAAGAAATACAATTGTGCAGCGCTTGCCCGACAATCATTTTCAGCTTCCCGCGCTTAGATTTGCTTAGATTTTCTTCCCCGTTGTTTTCCTCTGGCTGCATGAACTTTCCTTTCTGGGGGGCTATTACATCAGGGATGAAATTCTCTTCTATTTACCAGCATTACCTGCGACTTATCTGGTTTAGTTATTTATTGCTCACCTCATTCCAAAGTGGAATTCAGGTAGCTTACTGAAAGGTACAAGTGATAGAAAGAGATTTATTAAATAAGTGTGGAGAATAGGAGAGAAAATTTGGGTAGAGAGATAAAATACAAGGGAATGCTCGTGTGTGGGCCCGCACGCACACGTCCGCAGGGCAGCCGTCCCGGGCCTCTCGCTGGGGAGGAAAGAGGCCTTTGGGCCAGACTAGCCCAGGGTCTTGTTCAGTCCAGATCTGCAGAGGCTGGCCACAGGCTTGACTCCGCTTCCTAGTAGCAAAGGCAAAAGGAGAAGCAGGATTCATCTTAGATTTCCAAGCATTTAGAATTGAAAACAAATCCGCTGCTTAGGGGAAGCAGATGGTTTTATTGTTCTAGGCTCGTGCAGACCTTCTCCCGCCGTAGAGCTGAGAAGATGCTGAGTGACGCGGAGGGCTGATGAGCCCCGATGGGCCACAGGGCGCGCCTCCCTGCGGCCCGCATACGGCCTCCCTCAGCGCTCTGCGGTCTTCGCTGTGAATGTAGGTTGATGGTCGGGTTCCCTCATTAGGCTACGAGTTTCTGGAAAACAAAGATCAGCATTTACATGCCCAGTATGCAGTAGATACTCAGTTAATGTTTTAAAAATTGAAACACTGCTTTACCTGTTTATCCAGAAAAGAGAAAAACCTATTTATTAACTTTTATTGAGTCCTTGCTACTAAAAAAAAAAAAAAAAAAAAAATCAATAAAAAGTTCCCACCTTTGAGGAACTTATGGTCCCCTGGGAATGAACACATCTGAACAGATGTGTTGGACTCTGACTGGATACGTGCTTCCTGTGCACGCTTCGTCTTCTGTGAAGTGAGGTCTAAGAGGTCTTAGCGTTCACTCCCAGTACAGCAAGCTTCTCCTCCAGGCAGAGCGGGGTTTGGGTGCTTAAGCTGGGAGGAAAGGGAGAGGAGGACAGCGGGAACTGTCTCACAGGTCTGCTTTTTGGTCCCATTTCTTATCTGATGAATCCGGCCTGCTGGGCCTAGGTCACTGGGATGGGGTGGGGGGACCCTCTTTTGGTGTTTTCCTGACTCCACCTGGCAGCCCCTCAGGGAGAGCCTGCGGTCCCTTTTTGGGAGCTCTGGCTACCACGACCTTTCCTGGGACTGGATCACAGAGAGAACTTGGGTCCTAAGGCCAGCAAGCACTGTCCCAGGGATGTCCTCGTGAAGCCAAGAGTGACGAGAGCAAACGGCTGGCACACCTGGCTTTTACCCATTTTGTTCATTTTTAGATGCGCATCAAATCTACACTGATAACCAAAAGTTTCACCTTATTTCCCTTCCTCTGTCTTTTCAACCCTCCTTCCACTGAAAATGCATTTAAGGGCACTTACTTCCAAGCTAGGCATGATGGGAAATGCAAGCAAGGACTTGTCCTTGCGCTTGTGAGGGTAGGACGAAGTGAGAGGGCTGCAGGGCCGTGGGGAACCGGGGCCTTGGAAGTGGCCTGAGTATGGCACGGTGCTGACCCCCAGCACACACACAGTGTCTGGAAAGACGGGTCCAGGTCCCTGTCGGATGGGAAGCTGCCCCTGCAGGTGGCGGGCTCTTAGAGGGCCTCGCTTTGTGCACCTCTGCTCACCTGGCTCAGCGCTTGGTACGTGTGACGATGCCCAATGAATGTGAGCTGCAGGAAAGAAAGGGGATGCAGAGAATTCATCCAGTCCTGTTGGACTGACTTACATTTTCAGACTGAGCCTCTTAAGGAATTCTAAAACTTCTGCTCTGTGCTGTGAGCACGCTAGTTAGTGACCCTTGGGGATGTGTCGAAGACGAGCAGGCAGGACGGGTGGCTCCCAGGTCTGTGGGCCACGCCGGCCGCGTGCTCCCCGCCCAGGGCTCTGCGAGGGTCCGGTCGGCAGGAACCTGCTGGGGAACAGGGAGAGCCCTTGAAGGGCCGCTCTGCGTCCTGGTCTTCTGGTTGCGATGCTGGACATGGGGCACGAAGGCTGAGCGGGGTCCCGGGGTCAGCGGGGGTCGGGGACCGTGTGGGAGAGGACACGCAAGGGCTACCTAAAAGCAGGTGATGGCCAGACTTCGGGAGCTGCCGGACAGGCCAGCCTTCCGGGGCGCGAGGCAGAGGCGGGGGCAGCCGCCACCTTGGTGCTCCCACGCCCAGACTGCAGCCCCTTCCTTCGTTGCGCCCACAGACGCTGCCGCCCCCTGGGCAAGTGCCTGCCCTTGTCTGTGTCCCGCTCCCAAAAGCGGAGCCCGCTCTGTCTGCGCCTCCTGGCTGTGTGCCCAGCCCTCGTCCTGTAGGGCCCACTGAGATGCTGGGAAAGGACTCCGTCGTGTAAAGTAACAGTCACCACAAATAAACCAAGAAGTTGAAAGTGAGGGGGTTTTTTTAGGGCGAAAGAGGTTGTAGGCCTTGAGTCAGGGAAAATGGTGAAGCGGAAGCTCCCTGGGCAGCTTCACAGGCCTCGGTCCTCCAGTGTGAGTGCCCCCTGCCCCCCCTCCGGTGTGAGCCCCTCAGTGTGAGCCCTTCAGTGTGAGCAGCTGTAGCGTCTTTCCCCTTGGGGGAGGTCATACTGTCCCCTGTGCCCGCCAGTGCCCTCCTCCCTCAAAAAAGACTCCAGGCCGGAGTCTGCACCATCTCACGCTGGGCTGTCACCATCAGGGTTGCTCCCTGGGGGTGTCCCTCCCCGGTCCCAGCACAGTCCCATGAGGAGGAGGAGCCCGTGTTCCCTCCACACGGCCCCCGTCAGCACCGTCCCCCTGGGCCCTGCACTTGCTTGGGTGGCTTTGCTGCTGAGCCCTCTCAGGAGTGGGGGTGGGGAGGGGCCCTGGACCAGGACCCTCCGTGGGCCCTGAGGAGGGTGCGGTGCGCCTGAATAAAGATGTTCGGGAGCATTCCTCAGCCTGGCGGGGCGGCCGGGGACCAGCGCCTCTGCGTGGTTCTTCCCTGCGCCTGGTCCCAGGGGCTCCCTGAGGGAGACGGAGCCCGGGTGGGTGGACGGCAGCTCTCCATGGGCTTTGTAGCGCACAGAGAAGGAAGACACATCGGCTTCCACAGCGGTTCCACGCTGGGTTAATGGTGGTCTTTAGAAGCTACAGCTCAGGGTCGGGGACAAGTCACACAGACCAAGTGGCCGCGCGCACACATGTGCACGCACACGCGGGTGGGAGGGAGGAGAGACGAGAGACGGGGGTTGAACGTGAGGCGAGGTGCACTTGCAGACACGCGTCGACTTCGTTCTGGGTGTGCAGACAGCCATCGGTTTGAACTGCCTTTTCCCTTCCCTTGTCTTTCTGCAAGTCTACTGTGGCTTTATTAGGAATTCCCTTTGCTTTAGGGAAAAAAATAGAGGAGAAAGAGACCGGCTGGAGGGGGAAGAGACAAAACTGGATCCTGGCCGGCGGCCCACGGCGTGGGCCCAGCAGTCTCCTTGGAGCGGGCCTGCTGTTTTCTTAAGACACCCCTGCCCCCACCCTGCCTTCTCCTTTCCAAGGGGGCTGTTTCTACCCTCCTTAGCCCTTTTTTCCCTTTCTGTTGTTTAAAGAGAGCCTCTCTCTCTTTTTTTCCCGGAGTCTTGAGCTGGAGTGCAGTGATTTCTCCCGGCCGGCCTCCCCTCTCCGCCCCAGCCCCCTCCCGGATGAAGAGTTCATCCAAAGTTCGCATCCAGACTCCGAACAAAGTGGTGCAGACCTTTTCCTGACTCCTCACCCTTTGTCCCCATCACTCAGTGACAGACAGGAATCAAATGCTGAGGGCCCAGCCTGGAGAGGGGCCGTGGGGGAGGGTGGGACGGAGCAGAGTTCCCAGTAACTGGCTGGGCCCTGAGAAGCCTGTGGGGTGGGGGGTGGGGGTGAGAGGGAGGAGGGGTAAGAGGGAGGAGGAGGGTGCTGGCCCAGACGGGACTCCTGTCTCCCCAGTGCACACCGAGCTTCCCCGAGTTGTTTGCCGGGCCGGCTGGACTGGCCACGGAAGGAAGGAGAGGCGGAGAGGCTCTCCGCGTGCCGTTTCCTGAAGCACCGCGTCCTGCTGTGTGCAGGCCGTTCTCCGGACGTTAAGGGCTCACCTTTGGAGGCGGATTAGCCTTCCTGGGCGCCGGAGGCCCATAGACCAAATCACTCTCCGGCAGAGTGCCAAGTGCTCCCCGGCGCCCGGCAAGAGCCCATTTACCTCCGAAAGGTGAGGTGTTTATTGCCGGCGAGTAGAATATTGGCTGTAATGCCTGCTCATCCATCCTCTCACGTCCCTGCAAGGGACTGCAGGTGGAGGTGATGTTATCCACCTGCTGCCACGGGAAGGGGGCCGACAGCTGCCTGTGATTCCCGGGCCTGGGGCTGACTTGCTGGGAAGGGAGGGGCAGTGACTTTTCCAAGGTCTTGCAGGCAGAGCCACTGCCCCAGGTCAAGTTAGGTGTCCCCGGTCAGCACACGTGTTTCTCAGACGAAGACGTGTGTTCAGTCGGTACAGCCTCACACAAAGGCGGGCAGAAGAACCCGTGCCGGCTCCCTGGGGCCTACGCACCCACCGAGTCCTCGGGGCTCTGGGCTTAGCTGCCGGTCACCACCCCTGCCTGGTGCGTCAGGTAGTGCCGAGGGGTCCAGGCAACCAGTGGCTGGGGGTGAAAAATGGGGCCTCCACTGGTGAGGAGGAAGTTCAAGGGCCAGTGCTGTCCTTTGGTGAGAACGGAGAGGATTAGAGTGTGGAATCTAGGTGGGCACCCAGGCCAGAGGACCTGTCGCCTTTTCCTCCCTAAATCAGCAAAACCCAGGTGAACTCTGACTCCTGAAAACAGGACCCTCACTTGGTCGTCCTCCCCAGCTGGGTGGTCAGGAGAGCCGGGAGCTGCGTCTGTCGGGGTGAACGGGGACTTGATCTGAGGAGTCAGGATATGTGGGTTCCATTTCTCCTTCCGAACGAGGACTTTTATGTCAACAATAAACCAAGTAAAGAACAAAATACACCCTTTGCTGGGAGTTGAGGGTTGGTGGAGTTAAAAAGGAACTCTGCACACTCACACTTGGGACACGTGGGGGCTTCTGTGCTGCCCACCGAGCAGAGGGCCCACCGTGCCAGCTCGTCCCTCTCGCAGCTTGGGAGGCAGGGATGGCTGGTGATTCTCCAGGGGGGATGACGGGGCGTGGGGTGGTTCAGACTCCTCTCCCGATCGGTCCAGGAGGCGGCAGTGTGTGTTCCGTGGACACGCGGGGCCTGTGCAGTGACACTTGCAGGGCAGTTCTGTGTACCAAGAGCTTTGGAATCATAGGGTGGCCCGTGAGGGTCTTGGCACCGTGGACTCAGAATCATCTCCGGCTGCCTCGAATGAAAGGTTACTTTTCCCGGGGTCACAAAGGGGCCTTCTAACTGGCTCGGCAGTACAGGCAGTGTTCGCGGGAGAATTTACCCTGCTTTGGAGAATAAACTCCCCAAGGAATCGGCAGCACTATTTGCATACAATAAGTGTTTTAATTACTAGTGATCCTCACCAATTAATTAAAAAGTATGTCTGTACAAACCTGCTTTCCCAGCACCACTTTTATTGACGATGACTTTGTGTGCATGTTTGAGTGACACAAAGACATTTCTTTCTAACATTTCCTTACCCCGGCTCCTGGTGGTGGGACCTGCTGTTGGCAGGCTGGGCTGGTCTTCCTCGTCTACAGGGAGAGAGACGACAGGCCTGTGCCGCCCCCGGCCGGGAAGAGCCCGGAGTCAGTGTCTGCATTCCAGCCCCGTGCTCCGGCCTCTTCGCGGTGCTTGTTTCCGGGAGCGCGCCGAGGCTGCCTGCGAAGCTGGGGCCCCTGTGGACGGGGTGCCGTGCGGCTCAGCTAGATGCCGTCTAGACTCCCACCTCCCCTGTGGCACTCTCGGCAAGCTGACAGGCATAATTGATGAGTTATTTTAAGAATGTGATTCCTGAGTAACTCTAGAGCGGAGGACTGTTTCTGAGTAGTCGCTGCGGCCGGGGCAAGGGGAGGAAGGGGCTGGGGGCTGGGAAGCCGCTGGGCCTCGGGGAGGAGGGTCTTTGTTCCCGCCGAGGCCTGTTCTGATGTGCGTCTGAAAAGGGCGGCAGGAAACCCTAGCAAACTAGATCCTCTGTGGCGCTTCAGTGGAGGGTCACCGTGTGCGTCCGGGGAGAGGATCAGGACGCTTCACGGTTGCTCGTGGATGTCCATGGCCACCTTCCTGGCTGAGTTCAGAGGAATTCACAGAGCGGCTTCCATCGTGTCCAGCTGGCCTCCCTGACCGACTGTCCCAAGTCACGGTTGTTGCTGGCTGGCCGTTCACCTCTCCAGGGTCGGCGAGCCAAAGGTTGACTGAGGAAGGGAAGGGGACGTGGAGGCCATGGCTGTGGCCCTCATTTCTTGCTGTCACAGAGAATGAGCAGGGTCTCCGCGGTGGGCGGAGACTCTTTGTCCTGTTCAGGGGGGTGACAGGCAGTGACCTTGCCGGAGGGGGCGTGGAACCTCCAGGTCTATAAGCACAGGGTCTATAGCCATTGGTGGCCAGCTCGTGTCGGGCTTTTTGCCACTAGGCTATGAGTCCTGTCCCTCAGGATGCAGTGTCCCCATGACTTGCTGATGGGGAAGCACTTAGCTGCGACGTCTCCCTCTCCCCTCCCTGCATAAATGCAGCCCCACCTCTTTCTAGACCCAGACATGCCGTCTCCTGGCATTGACACTGTAGGTGTGCGTCTGTGGAAGCACTTCTGTCTCCCAAATTCTGGGTGGACCCCAGGTTCTGGGGCTACTTCTGAAGAATTAAGCTGCACTCCTGAAAAGTTAGAAATACCAAATTTGCCCCATATTCTCCTCTCCCGTTTCCCTGATAAGAAGAATTAACCAGGAAGGGAGACGTGGTGTGAATTCTAGGTTCGGTGGTTACCAGCTCACAACCCAGGGCAAATCACCTAACTTCTCTATTTGTTTTCATCTTAAAAAACATGGGTATTTGGCTTACCTCTAAAACTTGTTGGGAGAGCTGAAAAGCGATGAACAAATAACTCTCACTTTGTAAAAATAGTGCTTATTCTCTTCTTTCCTTTTGAGCTCCTATGAGGTCAGACTCACCCCGTCCTATGTCCTGTGAAGTATGAAGTGTTTTGCACCTTGGGGACCATGGCGCTTTTTCCCAGAAAGCAGGTACTTGCCCGCCGTCGTGTCCCCCCCAGCTCCAGTGGCTGTGCTGGGTCTCCCAACTCTCAGGGTTCATTTTGGCTGGCACACTGGGCAACTTCAAGGTTCTCTTCCTTTGGGAGGAGCTACATACACCCTTCCCACGTTGTCGTCCTCCACACCTCCCAGTGTCGCCCAGGTGGGCCCCGGCGGCTGCTGCGTGGAGGACCTCTGGGGAGGCAGCTGCGTCCTGTGGGGCTTATCGTGACTTACAGTTTGCATAACGCTTTATTAACTTCAAATCACGCTCCCACATCCTTTCGCGTCAGGGGCGGTGCCATCCCCGTGGCAGAGATAAGGAAATCAAGCCTCTGTGAGAAAAAGAGTTAACCCTGTTCCACTGCCGTCTCGTCATGGGAAAGCCACTCAGAAGTGCAGAATGAAACAGAACGTCATAGCTGCAAGCAAGGCCTTAGAGGGCACCCATCTTGCCCAGCACTGAGGAAAAGGCCTACTTTCCGTTTAAGCAGAAAATTTAAATTTGCCACGGCAGCATTCAAGAAGGTAGAAAGACATAGGTGAGCTTAATTTTAAAAGTATTCCCATCTGTTTAAGATACTATTTCAACATGTAATCAGTCTAAAAATTGTTGAGGTATTTTACATTCATTTTTTGTACCAAGTCTTCAAAATCGATGTGTGTGTCACCCTCACAGCCCTTCTTAGCACACGGGCTCCCTGTCCCAGGCACTCTGGGCCACCTGCGGCAGCAGCCACCCAACTGGCAGCACCTGGCCAGCTTCACTGTTGGACTTGACAGGCTAGGACACCGAGGCCCAGGATAATGACTCGCCGATCAGAGACGACAGTGAGGCGAGTCTCGTTCACACCCTCCCATGCGGGGCCTGGGCTCTGCTGTTCTCAGTATGAAGACCGTAGTGCCTGGTTCCAGTCTCGCTTCAGGGTCTCACCTTCCCCCTCGTGCTTCCTGGCTTGGGCTCGGAGAGGACTCCCCCTGGTCACCAGGCTGTCAGATGGCCCCCAAAGCCCTCCTGCAGCCTTTCCAACAGGAGAGAGGGCTTCCCAGCCACGGGAGCTTCTGCCACGCACAGCCCCAGACAGGCATGGCGCTCCCTAGCGCCTCCCGGGAGCCGTGCACGGCACCCTTGTGAATGGCACTTGGGGAACTGAGGGGATAGCACAGCTGGGCCTTTGCCAGGAAGACCCCAGGGTGACAAGTGGCTGTGGGCGGTGAGGACGCCACGAGGGACATCTCCTGAGGCTAAGCCCGAGCAGCCCTAGTGGAAAAGAAGGTCGGGTACCTGGCGCGGTGGCGACTCTGGGCCACTTCTTTGGGAGGGAGAAGAGGAGCTATTTGTTAAACCCCATATTATGTGAGTCGTTGGCTCATTGTCACCACCCAGCCCAGCACAGCCTTTAGCAGGGGACCTCCACTCCGGTGGGACCGGTGTTTACGCACCGGCTTCGGGCAGCCGTGGCGGGCAGTCATGTTTATGGTGCGTGCGGTGAGAGCTGGCAGCCGTTATCGTCAATGTTATTGTTGTTTAGGGTTAATCAACAGCAGTGAAAGGCGCTCCGCGGAACTCGGAATCAGATGCCATCCTTGCAGACAGGGCCATCAGCAAAAAGCGACGGGCGGCCAGCGGGGCGCAGCTGGGGAAGCGCCTTCTAGGGAAACGCAGCTGACAGAGTCGCTCCAGAGGTTATAACTGTTAGGCCTTTGGTGGAGTCCACCATGGCGCCCTGAACGCCGACTAGAAAATTAGAAGAATTTCCCAGGAAAAGAAAGCCGGTTGTTTGAGCCAAGTTTTACTGTTAGACCGAGTTATAAACAGCCAACACAGTGCAAAAGCTGGCGGCCTGTTTCGTTTCATTGGCATGCAGGTGCATGTTAACGGTCTATTTTCACT
This sequence comes from Mormoops blainvillei, assembly GCA_004026545.1. Taxonomy (NCBI): domain Eukaryota; kingdom Metazoa; phylum Chordata; class Mammalia; order Chiroptera; family Mormoopidae; genus Mormoops; species Mormoops blainvillei. The sequence continues at coordinate 82,533 of PVJD01002625.1, read as the reverse complement.
GGGTACGAGTCGCCCTTTTTAATGGCGTTGAATATCACCAGCGTTGATTTTCAGTGTGGGGGAAACTTGGGTTTAGTTGGAAAAGCACTCGATTGTGGGGCAGCAGCTTCTGTTCTGCTCGTCTTGATTTTAGGGTCAGCGTTTAACTTTCCATCCTTAGTTTCCTTCTGTATAAAGTAGGGATAATAGTAATAACGTGATAGTGTCTGGAGAATTAAGGTATTATTATTTCTAGCACAATTATTTCACCCTAATTTTGTTTCCATATTAACCTCTGAGCTCTTATGTATCTCGGCTTCTCCAGTATTAACATCATCCAGGAGGAACCCAGGGATCAAAGAAGTGTAGGGTCTTGGTCGAGGCCACGCAGCTGGGGGTGTGAGACAGGGTCTCCGCTCTTGGGTCAGTGACTTGTCCTCAGTTTGGGTCCTTGTGGGGTCCTCATTAGTCTTCCTTTTGCTTTGCTTTGGTTTGTAAATTGCCCAGCAGTGTAAACTCTCTTTTGGGAAAAGGTTATCGCCATTTAAAATCTTGGAAAATTCTGCCTTAAGTCATGTTCAGTCCTTCAGGGGGAGGGGTGCCCTGGCCCCCGACGGGCCACCTGGGGACCTGCGCCCCTCCCTGTTGTCTGTGGAAGGAACTGGGTTGCGTTTGTCCAAGCGGATGGTTGTTGGCTTGGCTGGTGGTGGGGAAATCCAATGCGGCTCTTTGAAGAGGTGGAAACGGTGTCTGAAAGAGCTTTAGAGGACGTAGAGGTGACGGTCTACCTCACTTCCAAATGTGTTGGCCAAAGAGCAAGGCTTTCCTAACTCCTTCCATGTCCTGCAGAGGCCGTCCGTTGCACCCACCTGGGTGTCCCCAGCTAGGGGGTTCTGCAGGCTGGCCTTGAAGCCAGGAACCCTTGTGTACTTCCCCCCCACAAATCCCTTAAGTTTAGGACTTTGCCTTTAAGAAGGGACATTCACAGCCTCATTTGGGGGCCTTGCGGTGAGACCTCAGACTAGCTTTAGCTCATAACCCCGAGCCCCCAAGAAGCCTTTTAAGAAGCTGGTTTAAATTGTCGTCATCTGTTTCTGTATGTTTCCCGGTTCCTGGGTTCCTGGCGTGTGTGTGTGTGTGTGTGTGTGTTTGTCCTGGCTGCTGGAATGAGGCTATTCTCTCTCTTCCTCTCCCTTCTTTCTTGCAGGCACATGTGAAGGACTGGAGACCTTACCATCCTTGTCAGTGGCTGCTCTGGGAATCTCTCCCCGCTGCGCGCCCCCCCCCCCCACACCATGGGTGCCTGCCATCCACTCTGAGCTAGAAGGGGCATCTGTTGGAGTTGAACTAGTTTCACTCCCCGAGTTTTCTGACGAGCAGACGCACGTCCAGGGATCTCCAGTTGGGTGACCAGGGCCCTCAGGTGGTAAAGTCCTTGGAGAGACTGTTTGTATTTGGTTTTGTCCTCAGTTCTTCCCCTTCCTGGGCAGTGGGAGCTGCCCTCCCCAACTCTGCTTTGCCCCTTTATCCCTCTTGACTCTCGGAGGGCTTCCTGAGCGGCCACATTTTTCATAAAGAGCCTCAGACCTAAAATAGCTTGACATTTGTGTAGTACCTTAAAGCGCGCAGCACATTTCGTTTCGAGTATCGGCTGTGACCTTTCAAACCACCTGGAGGTAGGAACGAGAGGTATCATTATCCCCCTTCGCATAAAGGAAATGGAGGGACTTACCCTACTTCTCGTCCAGGCGCGCTGTGGGGCTTGAACCCGAATCCAGGTCTGTCCTTGCCAGCTCTCCGGCTGGCACGCGACACGGCTTTCTGCACACCAGACTCCGTTTTCCGTCTGTTTCTCGCCTTCGTTTTTCAGCAGAGAGGCAGCAGCCTAATCAATATCTCCGTTCCCCACTCTGTCTCTCCCCACGGGCCTCATGTCCGCTCCACCCCAGCCGTGCTGCCCTCTGAGGCCGACCTTGGCCCGGGCTGTCAAACTCTTTCCTAATAATAGGCCCTGAGCACGGCCTGTCTCTTTCTACTGCTCAGCCCCCCAGCCCCCTACCCCATCTCCATTTTTCCAGCTTTCTTCTTTCTTCAAGAGAGTCTGGAACTACTAGGCCAATGTTTCACTTGCTATTTTTTTACAGTAGTCCCATGCGAGTATTTTGTCAGTGGTCTCTTCCCAATTTCAGTCCTTCCTGGGGCAGGGTGAGTAGTTTAAGCCCCTCATTTTTCTTGTGAGCGTGGAGACTCACACAGGATGTCTGGAGGCGGCCTGCCCCTCGGAGCAGGGCTGGGGCCAGTCCGGGGCCGGGGGTGCAGGTGACAGCACACCTCCCTCTGCCCTCGCCCTGCCGTGGTGGACACACCTGGGGAGGCCTGGAGCCCCCAAAGCCTGCCGCCCGAGGGGAGGTGGCAGAGACCCCTCCCAGCGGACCGCCTGTTCATTTCCTTTATCCTGTCGGTCTGCTGAGCAGAGAGCAGGCTTTGTTCAGACTCCTCCCCCTTTTCTTGAGAAGCTTCTGTGCCCTTTCGAAAGAAGCCGACCAGAGGGGAAGCCGGCGTGCTCCTGCAGCTCAAACCTCGTAGCCGTTTCCTTTCCCGAAGCCAGTGTGGACTCACAGCTGCCAGTTTAGAGACAGCGCTGAGACCCGTGGCCACCCCAGCCCCAGTGCTGAGCCCTTTTCCTGGGGTGCTCCTGCTCCCTAAGCCTCCAGGCAGTCCATTGGGCCTGCCGTTGTGAGTATCATTGTGGGAAAATTCGTGTAGAGCACTTGAGTCAGGACTGCCCTCGAAGATCCCGGCTGATCGTCACTGTCTGGGTAGCCCAAAGTGATGAAAACGCTAAGGACCTAAAGTCCACTGCTGCGTTTCAGGGCTCCCAGTGGGCTCCCGTGGGTTGGGACAGCACCACGCTGCAGTTTGAGCAAGTGCGTGCCGTCGGGGCTCAGCCATGTGCCTGCACCTTCACTGTGGTCCTCGGCCCCAGACTCCATCCCTGAAGGGGTCTGGCCATCTTGCGGTGCGTAAGCTTGAGTTTAGATTTTGGTGGCTGGGGAGTGGCTGGAGTCTTTGGGAACAGGGCAAGGTGGGGGCGTCCACCTGGCCTCAGGGGAGGACGAGCCTCCCCAACCCCTGCCTCCCTCTGAGCCTTCCCTCATTCCCCTGCTGATCAGCTGGGTGCAGGGCTGCAGGTGGATACTTGGAAGAGGAGGCCCCTTACCTGTGAGGTGACTTCTCACAGAGCCTGTTCCAGAGGGACTGCGGAGAGTGCCTTTGAAAGAGCAGGGAGGACAAGAGCCAGCCCTTGGCCTTTCGCATCCGGGTTCTGGCTGAGGGCAGCGCCGGCGTCAGCGCACCTGGCCCCCAGGGGTGGTCGCGCCCTGCGCCTGGGCCTCGGTGTTAATCCTTTTAGGTAAAGCTGTTAGCAAACCGGTAATCTGGTTAGCTGCCCCTTTCCCATTCCCCTTCTGTAGGAGGGGCCCGAGTTCAAGCCTTCCTCCCTGGGCTGCCGCTTTGACCAGTTGATTGAATGCTCACTGTGGCCTTGGGAGACAAGCGGCCAAACCCGCTCCCAGGGCCCTGGTAGTTAAACCCGCCTGTCCACACCTGTCCACAGGCACACAGGTGCAAGCTGAGGTGGCTGCCGGGGCCCCGCCCTCCAGCCCACACCCCCGTCAGCCCAGTTCCAGCGTCTGTGCTTGGGCAGAATTTCAGGATTGTGGCCATTCTCTTAATCCTTAAAAAATTGCCCTCTACCTGAGCACTCCAGGAACCTATGAGGCAGTGATTGTTTCAGTGGGTTTTCATTTTACTTTTTCATGTTCTTGTTTACTTAGTTTCACGAACAAAGGTCTGGCCGTTTGGAAGAGTCTCTGCTTTTAGCTGTGTGCGCAGCCAGCTCTGCACACAAGACTTGGCCCCGCAGACCCCAGCTCTGTCCTCGCCCCACAGGTGCCCAGAACAGTAGGTCTCCTCCCCACCTCCTACTTCATCCTCCAAAGCCCCGAACACACAAACTGAATGTGTCCCATTGCTCCCTCGCACAAAAGGGCCCTTGCCTTTGGGGGGCGCTCTCTGGGCACCCAATTTCTCAGGTTTCTTTCTGTCCTCTGAGGTCCCCAAAGGTACTTGCAGAAAGAACACCTGCCTTTAAACGCACCGAAGGCAAGGGGAACTGTGCCGCAGGACTGGCGGAAAGTCGGGGTTTGGGTCGGGAGCCCCTGCTGAGCTGAGGCCCCGAGCTCGGGTTTCAGCCCCTCTCTTCTTTCTTGCCCTTCTCTCCACCTGGTTTCCACCTTCTTCGTCTTCCCTCTCCTCCCTTCCCTTGTCCAGACCTCTCGCCCGATGCCTCTAGACGTTTCCGAGCGAAATCACCAGGACAGAACGGGAAGGACGGGGCTAGGAGTGCAGTGTCTTTCTCCCACGGAAAACTGAGCTGGCTCAGTTTTTTCCCCGTGTTTCCTTTTCTCCGTGTTTGCTTTCTGTTTAAGCCAAGTTCGGAATGGAGCAAAAGACAGGAGTTTGCATAACTGCCTAAGTTAGACTGGGCGTGGAGAGAGTTCAGCTTCAAAATTTAAAATCGGGGACGAGTAAAGCAACATTGTCTTAGAGGCACTAGCCAGTGGCTCTAGGGGCCTGTCACCGTGTTACTAGGTTTATGCCAGGGAAAGGGGTGGTCTCACTGAAGTAACCACTGTGTGAAAATGTGGATCATCAGAGAGATACGCACAGAGGGCTCATGCATTTCCAAAGGTCTTTGTGTAGCTCAGTGTAGCGTGTGTTTCTGAGCGGTGGCATATAAGCCAGGTGAGGGGACGAGTTCTTTTTAGTTAACAAACTTCCGGGTTTGTTTAAGGGGTGATTGAGCCCAAATCCAGTGCTTCTCAAATGCAGTGCTTAGGACAAATCGTGTGGAAGACATGCCTTCCATGTCCCTGTGTTCAGAGCGTTTCCGAGTGGCATCTACTTTTCACACTTTGAGTTTTCCATTCAACCTGGCATGCTGTTCGGTTTGGTAACTATGAACTGTACCAGCGAAGTAATAACAGTGATTTTAAGCACCAGATTTTGGGAGACATAGTGCAGAGCACTCTGTATGCGATGAGGAAACCGAGGATGGCAGCGTTTGCGCACTGTCCTGGGCCCGCCAGGTGCCGACCCGTGTCCTGTGTGTGTCCCGTCTGCGTCCCGCCGTGCATCCCACCATCACCCACCATCTTCACACTGTCTTTCCACTACTCTCAGGATTACAGTTTGATTTTTGAGGCGCCCTCACCCTGATAATCCTCTCCCCTCCTCCTCCCCGGACCCCCTGCCTGTCCTGAGGGCCTCCCGCGTCCTGCAGGTGGGACCTGGGAGATGGCGGGTCCTCACAGATCTAATGATCTGGCCTTAACGCATCAGGGGTGGACAGGACCTTTGCTCTGTCCCATGAACCTTTGCTTGTGCATCTGCTTATCACGGAGGCATCCATATGCCTCCGTAACTTATCAAAATCCACACAGAGGACCAGCAGATGGAATGATCTGCTAGGGAAGCCTGCATTACATTCTAACAGCAAGAACTCTTTGTATTAAGCCAGAAATGCATCTTGGAGGAGAGCTGAGCTGTTCCTCGGAGGCTCTCCCTAAGACCCCCTCACATCAAGGACTGAGTTTCTAGGAAATACTTCATTCTTAGACAAATTGCATTTGAAATGTCTTACTCTGTCTCCTAAATAAATAAATCAACAAAAGTGAAGATGGGAAAAGAGAAGATGAGCATCTTCCTTTATTCCGTAGAGGTCAAGCACCACGTTTGTTCCTTGCTGGGAAGCCCTCAGATATCACCCCCTAGACCCTGGTCTCTGGGTCAGTGGGGTGCGGGATGCTGCGAAGGGGGTCGGGGAGAGTTATGGGAGCATTCGGGAGGGTGCCTCTCACCGTGGCGGAGTGCCTCTGAAGGGCTGACGGGTGAGCAGGGATCCGGGGGACGTGGGGTGGGTGCAGGGCAGAGGGGAGGGGGGCAGAGAAGCAGCAGAGCAGCTTGTTAAAGTGCTCGTGTTGTTGTGGAGAAATAAGACTTCTGTGGAACCTTGTGGCAGAGCGTCCGGGGCTATTACGGGGTATGCAGCCCCGATGCGGGTAAGTCCAGCCGGTAGGGTCCTCAGGGGAGGGAGGAGGACAGGGGACCCAAGTCTGTGACTCGCGTGCTGGCTGTGCTCATGGCGTTCCCTCTTCCTGCAGGTTGAACAGTGTGGTCCCCTCACTTCGGGATCCCCCCTCCGTGCCCCCTGCCATTAGCACGATGGGGGCTTGTGGAAACCTCCCCATCAAAAGCCGGGGGTCACGTCTGCGCACGCTGTGACTGTTAGCAAACACACATCGAGCGTTTCACCATCCAGGGAGCCAGGTCTCTGTGCTGGAGATCTCACGGCCGCTCAAAGACACAAGCTGGGAAGAGGCTTGTAAAGCGAGCAGAGCCCGCCGGCACACCAGGGCCTGCCGACGCTGTGGCCAGAGAAGTGGGCCTGCGGGGCCTTTGGGCAACACCCTTGGCCATCAGTGCTCATGCCTTGTAAAGTTTTCAGATTCTCTTTTTCACTAAAATCCTATAGATCAGATATCGTTGGTGATGCTGCCCTCCCTCCAGTGACCCTAGGCTGGGAGGTTTGTCCTGTGGATTGCACGTCTTTTCCCACAGTGACAGTGACCAGACTGGTGGCTGTGGCCACGACCAAGGGCATGGTGACATCCGTTTCTTTCTGTTTTTAGGAATTTACATTGGTTTTAGTCAAAAGTGATCATCTCTGTGTGTACTCATAACACCTTTTACTGTCCAGGTTCCCTCCTGTGTGAGTTCTGCGATAGATTGATGATGTCTGGCGATCGGATGTCATCGTACTCACTGTCTGTCTTGGCCCTTGGAAGTGAGCTCCTGTGAGTGGGGGCTTTGTCCTGGGGCTCTGTCCTTATCACCTAGGTTGTCCCCCGACCTGTGGCAAGGACTGCATGTCTGTCTTGGCCCTTGGAAGTGAGCTCCTGTGAGCGGGGGCTTTGTCCTGGGGCTCTGTCCTTATCACCTAGGTTGTCCCCCGACCTGTGGCAAGGACTGCATTTTTACTTTGTGAGTGAACGAAGCAGTTCATGCTTTATTCGTGCGTGGAAACTGATGCCACTTGTAAGTTGTGTATAAACTGGATTACGTAAATAGTCGTGCTGCTTTATGTATAGCGTGTGTGTGTGTATATATATATATATATATTTTTTTTTTTTTGGATGGGAGAGGAGTTCCAGAATCTGATAAGATTACTTATTTACAGAGGATGGCATACCAGGCCTGCCGCGAGGCAGTGGGTAAACGTTCCAGGGTGACACTGGGATCAGCTTATCTTGAAGGGTGCACAGGTGTCACTGAGGAGTGAGTCGGAGGTGTGAACCAGGCTGAGTGCACAGCGTGGACAGAGGCTGAATGTCACATGACCCTGGTGGCAGAGACTGGGGCCATCCCAGGTCAGCCTGTGGCCATGCTCCGAATTTCTGCTTTGGAAGACTCGACAGTGGTGTTGTCAAGGGTGTGAAGAGTGTCCGGTGGCTCGGAGCTGCTGGGGAATGTCCGGGGGACAGAGTGGACGAGCTAGGTTGTGAGTAGCCTGTGGGACGTTCAAGGGGCCTGTCGGGGGGCAGCAGGAACAAGGGGCAGGGGTGTAAGTTCAGTTTAATCAGCACGTAAATGGCACTGGACGTCTCGTGAGAGGTCATGGGATGGCCCAAGGGTGTCACACAGAGAAAGGAGGACCAGGACAGAGCCCTGAGAATGGCACAGTTTGGAAGCGGGTAGAGGAGGGAATAAGGGAAGAGTTGTCAGACAGAAGGAGACCCTGGGGTGGCGTCAGAAGCCGAGGCTACGTTCGCAAACTGTAGGTCCAGCGCCGTCATGAAAGCCGTGGCCGTCCTCTGGACGCCACCCTCTCAGCACAGGTGATGCTACGTTTGTCTGTTTGCGGTCTTTCTCCCATTACCCATGAGCACTGGCATGTGCACCTAGTAGGTCTTGTGCTGCACTCAGGAATGGCAAGGAGGCCTCGTTTCATCTGCCAACTCTGAGAACCCTGCGCACGGAGAAGAAGGCCTTGGCTCATCCATGGTGTCCGATGCAGGTTCAGAATCAGGGACCGGTGGCAACTTGCCCTGTACTTTCAACTTAGCTCTGGGAGCTCCTTCACTGTCTATTCAGCAGCTACTGACTGAGCACGCACATTGCACAGGCTCTCTGCCTCCCAGGCGCGTCCGAGACGTTTACCGAGCAAAGGTGGGTAAGTGGGTGCAGGTTGCGTCAGCCTCCCCTACAGCGGCACCGGGACCTGCCCTGGGGTGCGCAGCTCGAGAGCCCAGCCCCGCTCAGCCGCTGTTTGTCCGGCCACACGTCTAGAAGCGCGGCCTTTAGTCCAAAGCCCTGCGGACAGGGTACTCCATGTCCGTGACTTCACTGCACACCCTCCTCGCTTCTGCAAGTACTTCACGTATTGAACCTACTCTCCTCCCACGTGATCTTTGCGTGACTCCAGCAAGGGCGGCGGCTGTGTGTTGTTGTCCCTACTGGCTGGGAGAGGTAGCAAAGCCTAGTATGTCCCTTGAGTGAGGAGTGACATGTCGAGGCCGAGCAGGGTGGGACGTGGGGCAGGACCCGCCTGGCTCCTGACTCCCCGGCCCTGTGTTCTGCTCCTCTGGCCACGGAGGTCACTCTGCTCCTGGGCCCCTCGCCTCATTTTTCAGAGGGGCTTCTCTGTGAACCCAGAGGGTGACAGGCAGCCTTTGGGGCGGGGGGGTTGGGCGGAGGGGGGACAAGACTTCAGGGGGCTCCCCACTCATGATTCATGATTCTTTCTCTGCAGCTAATTTCTGTTAATATAAGAATTCCAGGAATCTTTCGGGAATTGGGGGAGACTGCTCTCTCCTGAAATATAAAACATCTGCTCTTGGTCTCTTTGGAGCTCCAGTGTCTTGGAGAAAAACAGGGGAAAAGAGTTGATACGAAACAGACATTATTTCAAACAATAAATCCCCCTTTTCTCATTAATGAGAAAATAAATTTAGGGACAGAGGTGCCAGGCTTTTTAGGAGGCCTGTCTCAGCACGGACTTTTTTTTTTCTCCTTGAGAAAGTGAGAAGTCCAGAGCAGGAGACCGTGTGTCTCAGGGCCCAGCGGGTGCTGGGCCTCCCCTGCCGCCCGGCAGCCTTCGGCTCGGTGGGCACTGCGTTTGGAGTCGGCTCTGTCTTCCTGACGATCAGGGACGCGGACACCTGAGGGGACAGGAGAAGCAGGGCCGGACATGCACAGCCAGCTCAGAAACGTGCGGCGCGTTTCCAAAAGCGCCGTGTTCGTGTTCCCGCTCCCTGTGCCCCTCATTCTGTGTGCCCCCATTCCCTTTTCTCCTGAGGCTCCTGGAGACCTTCCCTGCCCCCCACCCTTGGGCACCTGAGAACCTCAACCTCTTCTAGAGCTGGGCACTGCTGTGTGCAAATTACTGAGCCCCGTGGGTTTCAGAAGACCTTGTCCCCGAGTTTGGAAAGAGCCGTGCAGCCGGGGAACGGGACAATGGGGCACGGAGAAGGAATGCCAGTGGCTTTAGGGGTGGCGACCGTTCTGTTTTATGTCTGTATCCCCCGCACCTAATGCAGCGACCGACTTGCAGAGGGGAGACAATGCGTGACCACCTTCAACAGAGAAGGGACCCGTGTGTTGGGGTCCCAGCAAACGCTTCCTTGCCGAGGAGTAATGACTCTAGGACCCAGAGCCGTTGTACCCCAGGGGTCTACAGGCCCCCTGATCCCCCCTGCTGAGGGGCCAGCCTCTGTCCCTGTGCATCTCCTCTGCCCCTTCAGGGTTGGGACTGAGGCTGCTGCTGCTGCTGCTGCTGCCACCTCAGCTGCCTCCCCTGTCCCATGTCCTGGCCTGCCATCAGCCTGCGGGTCTTAAGGCAACACTCTCTGGCGCCAACAACAGTCTCCCCGCTGACAGAGGGACTGGAGGGATGGGGATTGTGAGGGAAATGTCAGCTCTGAGCGTGGAGGGTGGTCCAGGCCCTTCCCGCCCCTTCTTTGAACCAGGGAGGGCCGGTCCCAGGGCTCTCTGGGAAAGAGCTTTGGAAGGGCCTGCACTGGGGCCTGGGGCGCTGCCCCCCTCCAGCCGAGGGTCCCTGTGGCGTTCTGGGGAAGATGCGCGGGCTTCACACAAAAGCAGAGTTTAGCAACCAGGGACCCAGTGGCCAGCATGTCCTGCTTTCTTAATTGCTGGTTAATCAAGCCAGGACAGCACTGGGGAGTGGGGAAGGCTTTTGTAAGAGGTGACATTCCTGGTGGGGTGATGGTGGGATTAGCAACAATTGGGTGGCAACGAGAGAAAACCCAGAGGAAGTGCCAGAGATCACTCCTCGCTGTCCCGTGTGCCTTGGTTTGGGGCGGCCCTGAGCCAGGCCGCCGTCCTGAGGGATGGCAGCGCCAGCACCGGGCCGGCTGGGGCGGCTGGGCCGCCTCGGAGGCCGAATTGGGGGTGGGGGAAAGAGGACAGAGGAAATCAAACAAAATGGTCGACCCTAGAATGAGTTCTGTCTCCAGTAGGGCCAGTGCACATCTGTCTGGCTTTTTGTTTTCTGAACTTTCTCTCGTCATAAATCCTTTTTCTTTTTCTTTTATCATGAAAAGGTTTTTAGTCTCTGTGCCGACCCTTTGCTGGTTCAGTGTCTGTCCCAGCTCTGCGGTCCTCCCGACCCTCTTTTTGCCACCCCGTCGCCCTGTCAGAACCCCAGCCCGAATGCCAGCCTTTCATTTGAAACAGTGTTTTGTTTCGTTTTGTTTTGTTTTTTTCCGGGTTTCAGGATTTCTTGCTTTACAGTTGAGGGTTCCGTTGACCCTCCCCGGAGTGTTTATATCTCTAGTGTGTGCCATAATCAGATTTCTGTCTTTCAAATGGAACTGTTGCCCTCACACACCCTCTCTGGGGCTCGGTTCCCTCTTCCGTGCCAGCTGAGAGGAGTCCTGTGAGAGCAGACTGAAAACCGGCCTCGGGCCTCTCCGTCCTCTGCCTCGCTGCTGCGTCACTCAGCGCCAGGCGGCCTGGAGAACACAAAGGACGGTGACCCCCAGCCACAGGAGACGGGGACACCAGGTCTTGGAGGGCGGCTGCCAGGCTTCGGGGGAGCGGGGGCAGGGCCTGCGGGACGGCCTCCCACTAGCTTTTCTCCCATCTCACTTCACCTCCAGCCCGAAAGCCAAGGCCTCCAACAATGGCCCCCTTTCTTCCCCAGGGCCGCTGTTTTGATAGCGTCAGGTTACACCCTGGCCTCCCAGGCCCATTTATAACCCTGACACAGGCCACATGATGTAATGTTATTTTTCAGGATCTCAATGAGGGAACTTTTCGCCCTGGGGCAGAAGAATGCGAGTTGAGTTTTGCTGAAATGATCCCCGGCGAGGTCCCACACATGGGCTCCCGGCTCGGGCTCTGGAGGGCGGAGGGGAGGCAGCGAGGACCCTCCGCTCCGGCCCCTGAGCCAGCCTCTCGCTGTGGGGACAAGCTCGCTGGATGAGCCTGGCAGCTGCCCCTTAGAGCTGTCTCCCCGGAATCTGCTGTCGTCTCGATTTCCAAAGTCCTTGTCGTGGAGTGGCTGCATGGCTGAGGGAGAGCTAGAAAGTGAGAACAGAAAGGAAAGAGGGACATGAGGGACAGTGCAGCTCAGGTTCCCGTCTCCTCCTGGGACTGGGGGATGATCGCTCTGGGCTCTCAGGCCCTGGCCGGAGACATGGGACCTGGCCAGTTAACTTTACCTCCCAGAGGTGGCCAGGCCGGGGTGTTTCCTTGGGGCGTCAGGTAGGGGAAAATCTTAGAGCAGAAGCACCCACGAGGAGCACAGCTCTGCCTGCGTAACATTCAGCATAACATTCAGGAAGCAACACGCAATCCTGATAGTCTCAAGTCGGGGACCTGCAGCGACTGGGCTGCCTGGGGTATGAGCACGTGCAGGCGGAAGAGGGACACCCTTAGAGGGCAAGTGCGCTTCAGAGACCATCCGTCCAGCCCTCTCCCTCCCTTACTGGTGAGGGGACTGAGGCAGAATGCCTAGGACACTGGGCCGAGGGCCCAGACCTGTGTCGGGACAAGGCTTGCCGCCCGGACCTCAGGACAGTGGCTCTTCCAGGGCTGAGCCAGGCTGTCTGCAGGATGTCAGCCCGACCCCGGCAGGTCCTCACATCAGCTCATGGTCACCTCCCTTTCTTCTCATCGGCGCCCTCTTTCTCCCTCCCTGGCTCCCACCGCACACCCTCCCTGTTCTCTCTGTTACTGTTGACACGTGCCTCGGGCACCCACAGACTGGGATGGCTGACTTTCCTAACCAGCCAGCAGAGGCTCTGCCTCCATTTTCACAGTCTAGATGCAGATGCAGCTTCTAAAAACGGGCCCCCGCACATTCTGCAGATGGACACGCGGCCCTGGTGCCACGCACGTGCTGACGGGAAGCAGGTTGGGAGGCGTGGCCAGCGGGGGCTCTGCTGGCTGCTCCGGTGCATCGGTCACCTCTGAGCAAGGTCAGCTTCTTCCGTTAGTTTCTCTTCAAAACTGAGTTTCTCAGGTAGTCAGAGGAAGTTTACGGACACAGTTTCTACATGGAGTAACCAGTGTGTGAAATTAAGAAGAGTTGAGTTGAAACTCATTTGTTTCAACGATCCTGGTCTGGTCGACCACTCTATTTCCACTTGTACTTGTGGCTGAAATAATCTTTCAGATAACCACAAGGAATCTTTAAAAAATGAATTCAGTATTTTTTTCCCTCCATGTCTAATTTTCTCTGCACTGATAGATATAAAAGTAACAACACAAAAAGTAGTATTTTTCTGGAGTGATTTCTCCTTTCATGCAAATGACTCCTTTCTAAAGGTGGACTATTCCTGATTAGGTATGGCGGTTATTCCCACCGATGACAAGTGTGCAGACTCTAGCCTTCTAAATGTTAGGTACCGAGCTGACCTTTTGTGATGAATTTGTTTTTATCCAGCTGTATGAATGGCCAGCTGCTGCATCATCGATTGGACGGACGCAGTGGTGACGTGAAACCATCACTAAACGTGGCCAAAGGAACCTGACTGACTTGTATATGGCTTTGTTTTCTGCACAAGGACTCTGACAGTTAGAACAGCATTTAATTGTGCCCACCACAACTAAATAAACCCATGAGACAGTTACAAACGACCTGTCACAGGAGCGGGGAGGGGAGAGGAAGAGGATTGGAGGGACAACCCAGAGCTCTCCTGTGAGTGACCAGACACCCGTGGACTTTGGAGTTTGGCTTTCCTGGGCCAGACATGCCTGGAAAGATCTCAGAGGTTAAGATCCAGGAGTCCGGGGAGGCAAAGGGCTGTTGAGTCTGGTGATGAGGTGCCGTCCAGGTGGTTGCTATGGAAATCCTTTCCACTGGGGTCTCCTGAGATGATGAAGCAGGCCATGTCCTTGCGGAATGCGGCCGTGTGCACTGTGGGGCAAATCAATGGCTGGCTTAGCCTCCTTCTGTCATCGACCTCTGGAGCGGCAGCTCTGAGACTCCCAGGAAACTTCCCAGTGGCCCTTCTCCAAACCGAGGGCTTAGTGTGTGAGCAGGTCTGGGTCCGTCCTTGATGCGGCCACCAGCGCTGGTCCGGATGGGCTCGCTGCTGTCCCATGCTGCTGTCCCATGCTGCTGGGGCCCCGTGCCCACTGGTTGGGCCCCTGCTGCTCCCTGTCCCCAGGTCTCCCTTCACCTGTCCTTTCTCCTGCTGCTGAACTGTGGTCTACGCTGCAGCGTTGGTGGGAAAAATCAGGCTGGGCCAAATGATAATTCCTCGCAATTATTCGGCATTATATTGGGTGTATCTCCCTTGAGAAATATATTCCTGGGAGTAGACCAGTAAAGTGAGTTTCAGTTCGCTGACTCATATTTTATCGCTGCTGAAGTTATTAATTTAGGAATCTGTTCTCAAGGGCAAAAGCCTGGCCAAGGTCATCTCCACCGCTCACTAAAATTTTCAGTGAAGGTTTAAGAGGCATATTTTCTGATAAATTACAAGGTAAAAACACTTATGCAACAGGGGGGAAATATCCGGAATTGCATTTTCTTGACGCTAACTGGAGAGGGAGCCGCTTGTCCGAGGTCCTCGGGCCCTCAGAGTGTGGCAGTGACGACTGGCATTTGTGATGTTGGCTGTGGCCGGCGTGGTGCTGGGCCTACGGACGCAGGTCGTTTCACGTGGGCCTCACGGTAACCACTGAGCAGTGGGTTGTATTCGTCCTAATTTACAGATTTCGAGCCTGAGATCTAATGAAGTAATTTGCTCCAGGTCACACAGGCTGTTACCGGTAGACCTGGGTTTGAACCCACCTGGAGTCCAGCTCCAGAGGCCACATTATGTGACCCCTGGACTATTTCTTTCCTGTTAGGGATGAAATAGCTTATCTCCATCTCATAGTATTTTAAAAGATCCTAAAGTTTATTTGCCAAAGCCACTGGGCCATGTGCTGGTGCCTGTAAGTTTCATTTCCCATAGAGATTATAACTAAGGCCAATGTCTGGGGCTAGTCAGCTCAGTTGGTTACAGCTAATGGGGCCAAGGTGACAAGGTTCAGCCCCCACATGAGTCTGCAGTGGGGCTGAGTCTCATGGCCATGGAATTAACCTTTCACCCTGGCCAGCTGCCTCACACATGCACGGCGTGGACCTGAGACGGCGAGGAGGGGATTGTGAGAGAGCAGCCCAGACCAGCCCCCCCCACCCCCGCCCCCTGCTGCAGGCGGTGTGTCGTGTTCCCCGCATCTGGGAGGAGGCGTGAATCACAGTCGCTGTCAGTGGCTTAGAAAGCACTGTGCTCTGTGGGGCTCTCAGTTGCTCCAGTGTGTGGTGAGGAGGGCTGGCCTCGTCAAGCAGGTTCGGGACACGGTGACTCAGAGAGCTTCCTCCAGCGTGGGCCCTTCTGGGTCACTATGCGCAGTCAGTCCTGGGGGCCAGGGTGCGATCTGTGGCAGTTTCAGAATTCGCTGGACCCGACAGCCTCCTCCCCGGACTAGCATTCTTCAAACCCCACTTGGGAAAACTCCATTTCAACGTGTGCGTGCCCTGTTGTCCTCTTCGTTGCCAATCCCTGTACGGTGATATCTTCCCACAAGGGACAGTCTTCTGCACAGGTGGGTCTTCCCCCCAGAAGCCCTTCCCCATGGCTTGTCCCACTTTCTCTTTTGGGCCCTGATTTTGTAGGTGGGATTCTGTGACCACCCACGGCACACGCCCAAGGCCAGGACGCCCCGCGGACTGGAGCCCAGCCTGCTGGGCCTGGCCCGCCCGCCCTGCGCGCAGCCTGCGCTGCCTCCCGGTGGACAGAGCATCTGCAGGGAGCAGAGCCCTGACACCATTCTTTTCTGAAAAGGCCTGGCTGGGCAGCTGTCCGCACTCCTTCCCACTGTCTTACCTCTCCGGGCGAGGCTGAATTCAGCCCCTGCACCACCCTGCAGATTAGCTGCGTTATTAATAAACACTTGAAAGCAGCACTTGAAGGACCTGAGCAGGCCCTACAGCGACTTTCTCCTGGGAGAGCCGTCACCTTGGCGGGATGGAGACCTGGGCCCGGCCCAGGATGCCCGGCGCACTTGGACCTGGGCGGGGATGGTGTGCTGCCCCGGGCACGCGCCTCTGCCTCTCTGTTCAGCTTGGTACAGCTCCACCGGCAGCTTTGGCGCTCTAATCCTTTGGAAAATAAATGAAAAAGGGGAAGATAAATTTTAGTTTACCTAAAAAAATCAAAATTGAGCGAATAATCTTTACGCACCGTTCCTTAGTAACACTTAGACACCGCTTCTGAAGAGTTCAGGAGGACCTTTCAGGAGCTGCGCTTCTGGAATCCAGTCACTTGCCCGAAGGATTCGTTGTACTGAAGTAAACGCATTAGGGACGCCTTGGTCTCCACATCTCGAATATTTATGAGGAACTGAGGCTCCCAGCCAGCCAGTCAGTAAGGAAGCAGGTTAAACCCCCAGCGATCAGTTAAACAGATGCTGGTGGACTTGGATTGCAAAATCCAGGGGCCCTGATCAGCCCCACATACGTGGACATGTGCCGTTGCTCCGTCATTCAGAAGCTCCCTAGTTATGAATCCTGACGTGGACCGGGCTGGCTTTTAACACAAGGCACTTACCTTTTAATTGGCGTCAGCTTCGTTTTTATTTCAGCGATACCCCGACTGGGGTTCAGGGGAAGGGGGAGGTGGGCAGGAAGTAGAGAAAAGGGTGAATTCATCCCAGATAGTGCACGCCAGCGGGAACGCACGCCTGAGCAGGCTTTTAAATAGAGGAACGTCTATTGCCAGGTTCTTCAGAAACTCCCACTTGTGCTTAAAGAGCAGGGCGCAGACCTGCTTTATCTTATTATTATTATTATTATTTAGTATAAGTGGGTCTCCTCAGTCACCCTTGGAGGCTCTGTTTTGTTCATGTAATTCTAGGTGATTCTAATCATTGTATGCATGCAAGTGTAAAATTTTTGTGTCTTTAAAAATAGTCTATCATTTTAGGCTCTGTCACCAGTTCATGTGGTTTCATGTGTGTATGAGTGCACACACATATTTGTGTGTGACGGAGAAATTTTTTTCCCTATCCTCACCTGTCGCCTCCCAACGTGGAGTGGGGACTTGTCCCCACAGCCTAAAACCAGGCCTCGTGCAAAGTGCACTGTTGAAACCGTGGCATGTTTTGTAACTGTTGACTTCAGTTTAAGGGAGGAAACCCAAAGAAATTTCTTTTTTTCCATTTATCTTTTTCATTTTTTAAATCATCCTCCCACTCCTCCTTTGTCCTTCCGCCTTGCCTTCCCTGTGGTTTATATGCAGGGAGAGAATGAGGTTCCAGATCCTTTGGGGGACAGTCACCCAGGCGCTAAGAGCAGGCTGGGGGCAGAGGAGGGCCCCGAGGGCTGCGGGTGGGGGCTGGAGCTGACGGGGCCTGGGGTGCGGCTTCGGGCCAGCTCCACGGCCCTGTGTTGACTTGGTCAGCCATTCCATGAGCTGCGACAGGCCTGTGGCGGAGAGAATCTTAACGTCTCCCTCCTGGCACAGCCCACCTCTTTAGAAGGGGTCGTGCGATTCTGGGAGAGCATTCCTGTCAGCGCCCACTGAGGACGGCTGCTGCCCAGGTCAGCCTGCGCGGTGCAGACAGTGTTTGGGTAGGTGTTTTCTCCCACTGGCTTCATCTCTGTGAAAATGCGACAGCCAGTGACTTGTACCGAGCCTGATAGCTTTGGTTCTTACTCCCTGTCAGTGAGCCCTGGTTATGTAGGCATGTCAGGTTGCGGGATCATGGAGACATCATCGGTCCGCTCATTCAGGGTCACTCTGGCTGGACACTTCCACTTGGGGACCGTCAAGTTTACGCAGCTCACTCCTGAGAGGCTTCGGTTCCCGTAGCACCGTAGGAGGTGAGGCTGGGCTGGGGACGGTCTCCCCACGACAGGGTCACAGTGGGAGGAGCTGGTGTAAAGCAGCAGGTGACAGGTGTCAGGGCCCTCTCTGCGATGCCATTTCCAGAGCCACTGCAACAAGCTCTGTCTGTGCTGCCCTGTGTGGGTGACTTCCATGCATCCAGTTTACCTGCAGGACATTTCAGACCCGCGCACGCCAGCCTAGAACGCCTTCTGTGCTGAAAGGCCGGCAGGACTTTGGCCTCCGTGTCCTTGATGATCATTCTCTGGGGTGGCCGGGAGAGGAGGGGCGTCTCCCGGTTGCCTCTAAAGCTGCTGTCCCCTGCCCCCAGCCTGTGACTGACACAGCCCCTGTGGGCCACACTCAGGATGCGCTGGGAATGCGATTGGCACATGCTTAGAGCTCCGCTCTCCAAGTTCGTTTGGATTCTCTGCCCACCACCCACTTGCGAATGTCCTAAAGCAGGTACTGTATGAGGCATTCTGTTCTTGTCCCGTGAGTCCTCACAGCTGCATTTGGAAACATCTCCATGAGTCACGAAAGGCGGACTCACCTGGCAGTGTGGGGTCGCAGCCGCATCCAACCCACTGCTATGCTCCCCACACACGTGCCGACACGCCACACAGACACCCAGATGCCCTTTTTTTAGTGACAGCCTCCTTCTCTGCACAGAGCACGCGTCATCCCCAAAGGTGAGACCTGCCCCCTACACACAGGTGACCATCACGAACGCAGCAGGTACAGACAGGGACACGGCAGTGTCAGTAAAGGGCCTGGTGAGGAACAGGAGACTGTCGCACTGCCCCCCGCACACCCCCAGGAGTTCTAACAGACTGTCTGCAGTTTCTGCACCAGGACCGAGAGGCATGAGGCAGCTGTGGGCGAGGCGGGGCTCCATGTGCCCCCAGTCATGTGTGAGGTCAGGAAAGGAGGCAATTTCTGTGCTTCTTGTCTGGGAGATTTTGAAACCTTCTGCTCAGGCACATTCCCTCAACAGTTTCCGTTCCCTCAAAGCTGGAAGGGCACCATAGGTCTCGCCTCTGTGCCAGGATGGTCCCCCGAATGCCAGGGGCAGTGACTTTCTGGCGCTCTCCGGGCGCGTTTCTCTGCCTCCTGCTCACGGGCCGCACTTGCCCTCTTTGCCTTCGTCTGTCTGTCCGCGTCTGCGCGGCTCGGAGTCGGCGCGGATACTCCCACCTCTCTGTGGTTCCCGGTCCCTGCCGAGCCTGCCCGTGCCTTCCATTACCACGTTAACAAACTTGAGTCGTGTCTAACGAGGACGCCTCATACGTTATGCTAATGATCAAGAGACATGTTAATGATATTTTAGAAGCCTAATTAGTGGAATATATAACTATATGCAATTTGGTAATGGACTGTGACAACAAGTTGTTAAAGGGGGCTTGACAAATCCAGTTGCATGTGGCCTCAGACAAACAGGAGCCGAGAGTGGATGAGTGGAAATCAGAGGGAGGAGGTGTGTGTGGGGTGTGAACGCCGCGTGGGCGTCTGTGTGGGGGCCGCCTCGCTGTGGGCATTGTTGCTTCCTACCCTCCTTCCACAGGAGACACCGTGCGGAAGAGTCATTTACTAATGTTTCTTAAGCGATCGCTGCCGTCACCATCGATCATGCACACGCATCTTTGTTAGAAATGTTGTTTTGATTGTGTTATTCTCCACAATAGCCTTCCTTGCAATTTGTAGCGGGAGATGTATACGCAGAAGATAGAAGAAGATCGGCTCCTGTGCCAAAGAGAAATCCTGCCATGTCATAAACCAGCGGTCACGGCCGTGCAAACCAGGAGGTTATCCGTCTCGTGTCTGTCAACATTTCGCTAGTGTTCGCAGCGAAGGAGCGGTGTGTGCAAAGCTTCCCACTGTCTGAATGTTGTTTCTCTCTCGGTGGACGACGTGGTGAGAGCCTCTCTTCCTTCGACTGGACTCTTCCTCCGCCTAGTGCGGCAATCCCCAACTTGTGGGTCGTGGGCCTGGGGGAGCCACGAAGCTGCTGAAAAGGTTTGGTAAGCCTACGTGCACGCCAGCGCTGTCTGTGAGCAGGACCGTGTCACGCATGCGCCCGCGGACACGCAGCCAGACACAGCTGCTGAAGTTCTTTGGATGGACGGGAAGCTATTGTGTTTAATAACATGCGCCTTCGCTTACGAAAGTGCTTTTTAGTTCCTATCGGCTTTTTATCCTGGTGCATTTTTCCATCATCTGTAGAAGCTAAAAATATAACTACTCCTTTGTAGTGGTTCTTGTACTTTTTCACCTTAGAAAGGAAACTGTAGTCACGAACGTTGGAACCCTATACATAGCCTTTGTCATCAAGGCTGCTCATGAACATCTAAGCAAGTAACTGTTCCTTCTGACCACTGTTTTAGTTCTAGAAAACATTGGTGAAAATTTCCTTTGAGTGTTGTCTGTTTCCCCAGCGACTACTATACATTTGGAAATATATCCACAGGGCAGAAGCTCCCCCAGTCAGGGTGGGACGGCTTTCGGGTGGAACACGCTACGCCCCCTGCGCGGCGTCTGTGCACTGTGGTGTGCAGGTGGCCTGAGTTCACGGGGCTTCAGCCCCAGAAACCTGTTCTCTTTTATTTTTGCCCAGGATTAACAGGCCCGGGAGAGGCAGACTTGCCCGTACATAGATGCCCTTCGACTTCCAGTGGGGTTATGTCTTGATAAACCCATCGTAAGCAGAAAATATGATAAGCTGAAAATGCATTTAATGTACCCCACCCGCCGAGCACCGTAGCTTAGCCTAGCCCACCATAAACGTGCTCAGAACACGGACATTACTGGGCGTGACGCCGCAGTCAAGGAGCATCTGTCATTGCCTTCTCCCTCCTGTCACCAGAAGCAGGAGGCCCAGGTGGGCGTTTTGTAGTAAACATTCTGGGATGTAAAACACAAAACACACTGTCCAAAAAAAAGACGGCAACGCAGCGCACCGCAGAGCATGAGTCGGTCCCTTGGTGCTGTGACCAGGAGGCTGACGGGGAGCTGCGGACTGACCCTATCCAGCATCATGAGGGAGCACCGTACCGCGTATTGCTGCCCCGGGACGCGATTTCCACGAGTGCGTAGTGATTTCACGCCATCGTAAGGTCGAGAAACTGAGTTGAACCACACTGTAAGTCCGCACCGTCCGCGTTGAGCGTGAACGCGTCTCAGGTTTTCAGCGTCTCGATGAGGACAGACAGGCCCAGGGCTGGGGTTCTGTGCGTCCCTCCTGCGCTCTTGAGTGTGTGTTACCAGGTTATTGGCGGTGAGAGGTTTGCTTTTATTATTTATCGAACACGCCTCAGGTCTAAGTGCTTTTCCTTTACGAGCTCATTCAGGCCTCAGCATGGGACCCCCTCTGGTTTGGTGCTGGGACCTGGGCTTGGGGACAGAGTGGCTTCCCTCCGTGGTGCTTCTGTGAGCTCTCCAGGTTGCCTTCCTTTGCCTCGCTCGGTGTTACTTAAAGGACCAGCTTTACAAAGAAAGAAGGAAAACTGTATCGCTCTCCTCAGTAAGTTGTGCCCTCCTGACGTCCAAGATGGTCCGTCTTCTAAACTGAGACACTGCCTCGGGTTGGCTTGCGACGCCCCTCGCTGGTGATGGTGGCATTGGCTGTACCCTGGAAACCCTTTCTCAGGGCAGGAGTCATAAAGGCCACGGGGTTCTGGTGCTCCGAGGGACTCGTGTGTTTGTGTCTCCTGCTCATCCCTCTTCTTGGCTCTCCCCTTTGAGACTTGAGAGACCGGACCCCACTTTTAGGGCCTGATTAGTGACTGTGGAGGCTCTGCTCGCTTTGCCATTCGCACCCCACCACCCCGGTCTCCTGGTGTTGACACAGGCCCTCTCTGCCCCCCTTTCTTCTCCATCCCCCACATCTTTACTGGCAAAGCGGTGAAGGCGGATGAAGGCGGAATACGTCTGAACTCAGGATCCTGTTGTTACATCTGATACTTGTTTCCAGTTGAGAAGGAGAGCCGACCTGGGGAGGGAGACGGGACGGGAGAAGTTTCTGAGCGAGCCGGTGGAAAAGGCACAGTCATTACCCACGTCTTTCTCACCGAGTGTTTGAAGCTGGGAAAATTAGCAGCCGCTTTGAAGCTGGGATCTTTCATCTTTGTGTGTGTGTGAGTGCAAGTGTGTGCGTGTGTGTTAGTAGTAAGCTGAGATGCCTTTTCTTGCCACTTATTTGGTTTTTCTGCTAATAATGAAATTATAATGAGATCCCTGATGGGATTTTTTTAAAAAGGGAAAAAACACCTCCCATGAATTTTCCCCACACCCTCATCCTGCTGTCTTTCCTACAGCCTGTTCTGCATAATAGGCCTTTGTCTGTGGGTTCGGGGCAGAGTTGAGGAGGCCAGGAGTCGGAAATACCCTGTGTGCTTCTGGGGGACAGGACGCCGAGTCCGTCCGGCAGGAAGTGCTCGCCCTGCACCTCCCAGTCCTGTCCGGGCCTCTGCTGCCCTCCTCAGCCCCCGGCTCTCGGGGCGGGGAGGGGAGTGCGAAGGCCGGTGTCTGATGTGCCTGCAGCCTAAACGCTCCATTTATTTGCAGGGCACATGCTCCCGCCCTCTTATAACTGCCGTGGTTAGGTCTGGGTGGAGGACCACATGCCTGTCCTGAGCAGCAGAAACGGGGCGTTGTGAAACCTTGGGGAAACTCTGCTTGGGACAGCGTCCCTCCCTGTTAACTCTGGTTCCTGTTCCCTGTCCTTTATCGCTGGGACTTTTGTAAACGTCACCAGTGACAGAGGACTGCAGTGCAGGCCTGGGTTTCTACGTGTGGGCTGAGCAGGAGGAGCCCTTGATACAATGGATCAATGTATAGAATGTTCCAGAAAGACACACTTTCCTAGTTTCAGAGTTTCTCTGCAGCAAAGGCAACATTGTGGTCTGTCCCACTGAGCAGTTCAAGCCTTGACAACCCTCAGCTTGAGCACATTCTTTCATAATCCCGCCTAAATCTTTCCAGCCTCAGCATTCTGTCTCTAGTCCGAGAGAGCCAGCGCTGCTTGCTGGTCCTAACACTCGAGAAGAGTGAGGTGTGGGGAGCCAGTGACGGGACAGCGCCTTGTCTGTGTGCGTGGCTCAGACAGACAGAGGCTGTCTCCCGACTACCCACTTTTAGGTGGCTCTGCTCAGCGCTAGTGACCGGTCCGGTGGCCTGCCCCCGCCCCCATCTGCAGGCTCCCCGCCCCTCCCTCCTTCTCACCGTGAAACAGGCCCACCAGCACCGAGGCGTCTTTACAGTTGGCGATTTTACCCTGTGGATCAGAGATCAAAGCAGAGGAATACACAGCAACCGTAAAATTAACTGCTTTTCCATTGTACAGTGCTTTCCGTGGTAGAGAATCTTATAAATTTAATATTAATTAAACACTTAGCTTTTAACCTCCTCCTGCATCTCCTTTTGGCTGGTGGCTGGAAAAAATTAATTGGGCATCTTAAATCTTGTGTTACTAATGCCTTGATGGGAGGGGGTGGGGGGGTCAAAAGCACTTACGGCTTCAGTAAAACGCACTTGCAGCGTCTGCGCTTCCACTCACCTAATTGAAAATGCCCTTTTTTTTCCCTTAAGGAAAAATGAACCATTTGCTAAGGTCTTTTCAAGGAAGTCTATCTTACAGTCCCTTTTCATAGCCTGAGCCTTAATTCAATCCCCTGGCACATTTAACACCTCGCAAAATGGAAGCCGCCAAACTTCCATTATTATAAACGTTCTATTGATTTTGGGATGAGTTGGTCCCGACGTGTGGCTGGCAGTGGCCTGGCCTGGCCTGACCACTGTGTCCCCTGCAGCCTCAGTGTGTTTGATCCAGCAAGAGTGGCCTCCTGCTTCTGCCAGCGTGGTGGGGGACGGTGGCAGCAGCAAGCACACATGGTGACTCAGACGTGGTGGCACCCGAGAGTGGATGCTCAGTGACATGAACCGGGAGAGTCAGGGTAGCAGAGAAGCGAAATCCCAGTGCACTTCAGTGGAGTCCCAAGAGGTAGGAGGCCAGGGCGCTGGACGAGATGTTTGGGCAAAGCTGGACCAGGTCGCCCACATTTCCCAAGGGTGGCACAGGCGGTCCACAGCTGCGCTGGGCTATGCGTGTCCCCGCTCTCTAGTAGCCAGGTTGGTGCCCCAATCTGTGCTCCCAGAATCGTAGCACCGACCCATCCATCTCTGTAGCATGTCTTCTCCGCACGGCCTGGAGCTCTCTTACCTCTCCCACGTAGCGCTTATAGGTGGGCAGGGTCGGGCGTGAGTGTCGCCACACCGGCTCCCCACTGGGACCGGGCATGTGGCAGTGCGGAGGCATGGTACATAGAGCCCAGGCCCCACCAAGGCATCTTTCTGTACCTGTCTGAGCGTCGGGGACTCACAAGGAGCACTTGAGTTGCTTTGGGAGCGTGTCTCCTTACACAGAGCTCAGCGGCATCACCTGGGTTGTGTACCTATCACTTTGGGAAACCCATGAGAAGCTAAATTTGGGGGTGGTATTAAAGAAGTGGTCATTCATTTTCCAAAAATGGCTTTAAGAGTCTATTCTATAAATGATTTCCTACAGATCTGCTTTACATCACTGTCTCTAGTCCCATAATCTTCTAATGAGACTGTAAGTTAGTTTGCAGCTGACTCCTGGAACGTGTTTTTGGGTAAGGGTTGGGGACAGGGATGGAGGACAGAGTCGTCGCATCTTGTGCACTGGGCTCACTCCCAGTCCTCGAAGGTCACTTTGACCGTCCCTGTGGCAGCAGGGAGCATTTCATGCCACTGTGAAGTCATACATTAGCAGTGGCATCGCCCCTGGACCCTGAGGCCCCCTCTTTGTGCACCTGGCAGCTTGCGCGCCCTGGGGAGCGACCCTGCTCCTTCTCGCTGCGGCGGAGCCTCCTGCGCCTTTCAGAGCTGAGTAGGTGGGACTTGGGGCTTGATAGCCAATAAGTGCAGGATATTGGTGAATTTAACGACTCCATTAGAAGGAGGCGTTTCGGGATCCGTGGCAGCACTGGCTGGTGTGGCTGGTGAGCGTGCCTGCAGAGGTCTCGTCTGTGGAGCGCTCCGGCTCCGGCTCAGCCTAGAAATCTGTGATATGTGGCGTGCTGTAAAATGTTTAGTGCCCGAGTTTGGGTCGGCCGCCTTATTGCTCACGAGTGAGCCGTACAGGTCTTCCTTAACAAGTGGCAGTAAAGGCTTTACGGCACCCCTTACGCCGGCACACAGTTTGGTTTAGGCCACATATTGTCTTTTTCTTTTTAGGTCTCCCTTCGCTCTGGTCCCTCACAAGTACCTCCGTTGCCATGGCGACGGTTCCATCCTGGCTTAGGGTGGAGCAGAATAACATCGTCATCAGGCCAGGTTCTTTAAGTTGCTGCTTGCTGGGGCCAGCAGCACACCCTTGGCCAGGCCAGGGCTGGGGCCCTCGCCCCGGTCATCGGTGGCACTTTTGTTTCTCTGCCCGAAGCTCTGCTTTTAGACAGCTGTCTCTCCCTGAATCCCTCTTCCTGTCTCCAAGACCTGTCCTCTAAGGAATGTGAAGAAGGGGACACTCACGGTTTAAAAATTGAAAAGAAAATAAAACCCGTTTAAGCATTTGAGTTGATATGGAGCCATGTGAGTGGCTGGCCACCTCGTGGCTTCTGTGACCAGGCAGACCGAGGAGAGTCCCCTGCACAGCACAGCCCTTCGGGGAAGGGATTCCCTGAGAGGCACAGTCTCCGCAGGTTGCCAAGTGTACCTGTCGTTCTGTGTAGCTCCACGACTTCCTCCCAGCAGCGGCCCCCTCTCCTTGACGCGTACACCGTTCATGTTGGGACAGTCAGAGAATGGAGTCTCACTCACTTGCGGCCGTCAAAGGCACGCCGAGGCGCCCGGGCCGTGCGAACGGATGGGATGGAAGCCGCACCCCAGTCCCCACTGGGCTTCAGCTTTGGCGGGACATGGTGGCTCTTTGAATGGGAATTACTTAGAAGGTGAGACCGTTGTGTCCGTTTTCCGTCAAGCTCCCTCAGCATTTTTGTAAAACACGGGGCAGCCATAGTGGAGAAGTAGTTTGGCAAAAGTAAACAGGGGGCGAGGTGACGCACCCCCCAAACCTCACAACTCGTTCTCCCTCGAGAGCGCTGGCACGCCTTGAGCTCTGAGAGGAGGTGGCAGTTCCCGTAGCCTGTTATCCCAGCCACGCCGGGGGGGCTTGCATACACGACTACATATATTTATATATTTTATAAGGGCAATATTTTGACTGTTTCCTTTTTGAAAGACAGTGTGAATGAGTTTGCCAAAAATCACAGATGATATGAGAAATACTATCAATAAAAGCTACTTTTTCAGGAAGGTGAATAAAACAATGTAAAATTTTTTCCCTGTCATTTTGCAAAGTCATTAGAAAAGCGAATGTGTGTGATCTGGGGGGGAGGAGCTGACACCAGTGACTTCCATTAGGGAAAACTCACCGGGGGCCCAGACTCCCGGCACAGGCATAGAAGGAGAGCGTATATGATGGTCCTGGGATGACAGGAGAAGGATCCTGCATATATTTTTCTTTTTTGAGCTGCTTAAGTGAGTGAGGTGTTTTACATGCCTGGGTAATGTGGCATTTTCGGGGACAGGTCAGTTGAAGATCTTCATGTGAGCTTTCTACCTGTGAGTCCGCAAGTCTGACTTCACTGTAAAGGTGCCTTTGTCCTCCCAAGTGGGTCCAGGTAGTGTGACGGCACTGGCGGGGGAGTAGGAAGGGGCCCAGGGGCTGCGGTGGGGAGCCACAGGGGCCTGCGAAAATCGGGCGTGGGGCTGAGAGAGGAGGGACCTTACCAACTCTCAGAGTTGCTGCTGCTTTTTCTCACAGGTCGATGTACATAAC
This sequence comes from Mormoops blainvillei, assembly GCA_004026545.1. Classification (NCBI taxonomy): domain Eukaryota; kingdom Metazoa; phylum Chordata; class Mammalia; order Chiroptera; family Mormoopidae; genus Mormoops; species Mormoops blainvillei. The sequence continues at coordinate 56,229 of PVJD01002625.1, read as the reverse complement.
TGTTGTCTCACTTATTATTTTATTTTTTTAAGACCTCCTTTAAAAGCCTCCATCTGGCTTAGGTGCTAGGTAAAAGTTCTAGTTAAGATAAATAATTTCATAAACCCGGTGGGAGAGACAGTTTTTTCCCCTTATGCTAGTCAAAGTGCCTTTGGAACAAACTTGTATATCTTTGGATGTAAACAATACAGAGAAGCCATAAAACCCTGCTCTCAGATTCAAGCAATAAAATTGTGGAGATGGGGTTGGTGCTGGAGGAGGGGGAACAAAAAATTAAGTGAAAGAGGAAAGTAGAAGCTACCACTCTACGTTGACCCTTTTACTGGGTTAAGGTGCAAAACATAAATAACCCACAAAGAGAGGGACAGGTCCTCTTACTTAATTCATTGTTTATTTTACTTATTGGAGAAGCTGCATGGCCCCCGGGCATATTTACAAGTGTGGGAGAGAAAAGACAGCCGGACCATGGGACCATGGGACCATCGCTGTGTCCAATTCACAGTAATATGGAAGCAACGTATCATATTTGTAGCTAGCACTTAGGTCAGATACACTTTAAACAAACAAGAGGAAAGCAATTAATATGCACCTGAAATCCCTGAGATAAATCAGCTTTTGTAGCAAATGAAGGGAGGTAATACCAATCAAGGAACTGGAAACAGGCTTGCCCCACATGTGACTATTTTCCTGTGTAAAGACATTCTTTTGGAAGCCGACGTGGCTGCAGCAGAGTTGGAGCTGGGGGAGCAGTGCGGTGACCTGCTTGTTTCCCAGGTCCAGACTGGACAACTCACCTTTGTGGGCCATCAGCTGGGACACTGATGAGAGCAGTGGCACCAACCACAAGTCACAGGCTGTTGCGACATTCTGCTTGGCCCTCAGCTCCATCTTATCCGAGTCCTCTTGGAATGAATGGGGCTCCACTCAACACCGCCCCTCTCTGGACCAGCACTGATACTGTCGTTATCATCGCGATTGCTCGGGACTCCCCTCGCACCCTTCTGCCCTGGGTACTGACCGCGCCCAGCGGAGCCGTTGATAGGCCTCACGGCACCTTGTTGACATGGCCACACAGAGTTGACAGCACAGAGGGCAGTCCCTGCCGGCACCCCTTCGTCCCCATTAGGCTCTTCATTTTCCCCTGTGGTGCTGCGCGCCTCACCCACTTGCAAGGAATGAAAACCCAGGTATTCTGGGCCGGGGGGAGGGCGGAAGTCAGGCTCCGAGTGCGGAACCCTGGGACCGGCCCACAGGTCCACCGCATGGCTCTTCTCAGCGGGATGTGGGGCTGGGACGGAGGTCTGCACCGCCGACCGAGGGTACGGGGCCCGCCAGCCATGACTGATTTCTGAAGCCACAGGTGACCTGGCAGTGGAGGCAGGTGGAATGCCCACCGAGGGATCCACACGGCTCACACCCTGGTTTTTTGTCTTGGTCTGTCGCGCTCTGTCGGCCACCCCGATACGCGTCCGTCTGGGCCTTTCCGCTGCCAGCGGACAAGGGACAATCAGTGGTCCGGACCCGGCGGGCACTCCAGAGGTTCATGGCCTGGCTCTGGGGGCTGGGAGCCCTTCGCTGCGCCCCCGCCCATTGGTTGGGGGGGGTGAAAACGCAGGCACACAGGAGGTCACGAGAGTGACTCCGGGAGTAACCTCGAAAGTGGGAAGCTTACTTTATGGCGCTGGGACCCCAAACCTGCTCCCCTGGGCTTCAGAGCTGGCAGAGACCTTAGAAACCCCCAGCTGCTGTTTCACAGAGAGGAAAAACCAGAGTTGGCACTAACTCGCTTTGTGACCGGCCTGGCGGGGGCTCCAAAGCCGCGCTCCCAGCCTTCATGCAGGCCACTGCCGCACGAGTGGGCCGCGCGCTGTGCTCCTGGGTCCTCCCTCCCCGTCCTGCTTGCTGCCACGTCGCCGTCCGGCCTGGCTCCGCTGCCAGACCTGCTTGGCCATCCTCGCTCAGGCCTCTCGGTCTGGGCTGGCGCTCGTGCCTGGGAGGGTTTGAATGGGGCATCTCGTCGCGCGGCAGTTAAGACCATGGACTCCGGGTCCTGACTGCCGGGGTCTGAGTCCCACTTTGCCATCCACGTGCAGGTGCCTTGGTCATATTACTTAGCCCTCCTTGCGTCAGCGCCCTGGTCTGTGCGCTAGGGAGACAAACCCGTCTGCTTCATAGGTTGTCAGCTTCATAGTTGATGTGCGTTAAGCAGTTAACTGACACAGTGCATGACTCACGTTAGGCCTCATAGTGTAGTTTCGTTGTTCGTTTTTGTCACCCTCTAGCAGTGGCCTTGAGCTCTCCCCAAAGGCTGTAGAATTTAACCTCTCATTTAGCTGTGGAAGGAACCCACCCATGACGTTATTTAGTCCTGGGTCCCCGGGGCCCCGCCTCCCATCACACTCCTGCTGGCTGAGGGCCAGCGTGGGGAGTCTGCTCCCTCTCCCGGCTTGGGGGTGGCTGCTAAGTTGCCCCCTCAGTTTTCTGCCGCCTGGTTTCTAGAGCCTGTCCTGGTGGGTGGCAGGGACGTTTTGCCAGAGGCTCCTCAGAAATAGGGTGACAAAGTGTCTGCGCAGGGCTGAGGTGCTGCCAGTGGCCCTCTGCAGAATCCAACCTCACTGCACACCTGCTGGGGCTCAGCCAGCCCAGAGCCGCGGTCCCCGACATTTTGGGTGCCAGGGGCCGGTTTTGTGGAAGACAGTTTTCCATGGACTAGGGTCGGCAGGATCATTTCGGGATGATTCTAGGGCTTCCCATTCAAGCTCACCCCCTGCTGCAAGGCCCAGTTCCTCACAGGCCCAGAGCGGTACCGATCCTGGGCCTGGAGGTTGGGGACCCCTGACCTAGAGCATGGGTACAGGTGGGAAATTGAGCTTACCTTTCCCCTCTTCTGGTCACCTTAAGTCTGGTAGTGTTTCATGGTGGTTTTGTCAAGTGCTTTCTAAACTTGATTATTGAACGTGTCGGGATCACACAACATCCACTTTCTTTTCCCTTCCTCCCACAGTGCTAATCGGGCTCTGTTTATGGAATAGCCGTTGCCCAGACTTGTAGTGTCTGCTGGGAGCTCAGAGGGGAAGTGTGGGCCTTCGAGAAGGTGCTGCCGCCCTCTGGGCTGCCCCCTGGGCACACGCTTCCTCCCTGTAGCATAACCGTGGGGAGTCAGGACTGCCCTGCACCTGGCTTCGCATCCTTGCTTCAGGCCCTGTAGATCTTCGGGTGTGTTTTTCCTGCACTTGGGGACTTGGAGGGGCCCCAGCATTTGGGCCTGGAGCCCACGCTCTCAGGGTCCACCCTGTGGAGCACACTCCCTGTGAGTCTCCCCTGTGCCCCTCAGGCCCTGTCAGCCCCCCGGGTGACAGAGGCCTAGTAGTCGGCCTTGAGAGACGGCAGCCATGGGCAGGAGCGACTCCAGGCTGCCGCCAGGCCCGGCCTCTTTCTTTCTCCTGATAGGGGGCCAGACACGCAGCTCAGGGAAGGCTGAAGAGCGTGGGGGCGGGGGGGGGGGGTGGGGGGGGGGGAGGGGAGGAAGGAACAACTGTAAAAAATGTTAATTTATTAATCACTGAATATATAGCAGTTCATCTGAAATGCTGTTGCCATGCCAACACCCTGGGAGTTTATTTTCTTAATCCAAGAGAGGCCTCTCAGCCCCCTGCTTCCCTGCTGTGTCATTTGAAATTGCTGCCACCGCCATGGTATCTGTTTTAAAAAGTGGGGGTCGAGAGGGTGGGGACGGGACTGGGCTGAACCACCAAGGCAGTCATATGCAAAGCACTGAGAGGCCTTTTCTCCCTGCGACTTAGTAAAAATGACACAAATTAATATACTCTACTTAAACCAGACCAAGATTAATGGTTCTCTTTCAGTGCAGCTTAGCCCAACTGTCACTCGACAGGCGTTTGTCGGACAAAATCAACACTAATCAACATTTATTCGTCTCTTGCCCTTGGGTCTGAGGAGCGGAGCGGCTGCGCCATTCCCGGGCTCAGCTCGCCACGCTTTTCGCCCTCCATCCAGCCCCGCCATACATCACCCTTCCTCGCGGCGCCTCTCCGCGGACGGATCCCCACGCGCAGCCATCAGGGAACATTAGGGGCATGATAGATTTTCTGTTTTAATTTACATCTATTATATTACAACGGGGCGGATTTTGATTCAGTGGAGACCCGGCTCCTATAGCCAGGCTCTGGGAGGGTTCCTGCGTTAGCTGCTTAGGGCGTGTTCGATGGACTCGACTCCTCTCTCTCTCTCTCTCTCCCTCCCTCCCTCCCCACCCCCTTCCACCGGCCCCCCTCTGGCTGCTTATCGGAAACCGTGCTGTGGCGCCTGCTCCCCAGCACAGCTCCGTCCCTTTGGACTTGGCCTCCTGTGCTGGGTCACGTGAGGCCGGTCCCCCTCACTTGCTGATCGGACTCCTGTCTGCCAGCAGCGGGAGCCGAGAGCCTGGCCGGGCATTGGGCCTTGACAAAACCAGTGGCCCCGAGTCCCTGGGGGCCTTCCCAGGCTTTAATCCTAGCTCCCCACTCCTCCCCCCACCGCCTTGTCCTACTTCCTTTTGATCTCAGCTGCAGTTCGATCTTGGACCCAGAGGGAAAAGGGAGAAAACGAAGTTGGTTGGGCCAACCAAGGAGAAGGGGAGGCTGAAGGCCTGTGTCTGAGCGGGCCTGGCCTTGCGACATGACCGCCTTGAAGAAGGCATCTTGTTCCAGCTGGTGGGGTGGTGCCGGGGGGTGGGTGTCCAGCTTGTTTCTGGCCTGCGGGTCATTTGGACTCACTGTGCCCGTGTAGACGGCCTGGTATAGCTACCTTTTAATTTTTATCCTTTTCTCCTCCTTCCTGTCACCAGAGATGTTAGGTTTTTATCTGGTGACATAGCATTTCCTGTGCTTTTTGGTGACACTGGAGTGCTCTGTGGCTGCTAAGACCTCACGCTCTGGACGTCTGGTCCCCTCGCTGTCCGCTGTGAGCTGGCTGCAGAGAAGGTCTGAGAGGGGCCAGAGGCTCTTCTGCCTGCTTGGGTCTTTTTACCCTGTATGACTTTGTGCGTGGACACTGGCTTTGTCGAATGCCTGGGGAGACTGTCCTTAAGTTGGCTGTAACGCTAGATCCCTGGCCACTTAGAAGGCCCTAGTTCTTCCTTTTTTTTGCTTTCTGCAAAGCTGTCGATTCTAAATAGTTGTTGGTTCTTTTTGTGGCCCGAATGCAGGGAAACAGAGGGGCGAGGTGGGGGTGTGGGGCGTGTGTCTGTGTGTGGCGCTGAAGTATGGTACAGGATGTGTCGGGAGGACACCTGGGACGGTCGGGCTGCTTTCCTGTTACCCAGCAATAAAGTAAACGATGCTTAGTGTAACTTCGCACCTTGAACTGCCGCTCAGTTTCAGAAACCAAACTCCACCCACAGGAGGACCCCTTTCTCGAGCTTGGGAAACTGGCCTCATTAATTTTAACGAGGGCAAAGATTCTCCGGCCCGGGCTGAGAAGAGCATGAAATGCTACCATGGTTGTCTCTGCGGCTGGCCTCACGCATCCCCAAGGAGAATCAGGGCATTCTCGTGCCCTGGATAACGTAGAGGAGAACACACAGGCCCTTGAGGGTCCCAGGGGGCCGCTTCTCCTGGGGGCCAAGCAGAGCTCTGCCAGCTCCTGCCCATGGGGCTCCTAGGAAGGTTCACCTGTGGGACATCCGGCCTCGATGCGACTGGAAGAAATGAGCGTGAACGCACTTGTTTTGTTGGTTGAGCCCGAAAACAAGGAAGCTGGGCGCCGAGGGGCTGGGACGGCTGACCGGAAGCCATGGCTTCTGACGGACGTGCCCGCTGGGACGCTGCCTTCCCCTGAGACTTGGAGCGTCTGCTTCTTCATCTCCGGAAGGGGCAGGAGGAAGGGGCAGAGGTGGCTGCGGGAGTCCTGGCGTAGCAAGGGCAGCTGTCGGTTAAATCTGTGAGGTGGTAGCTTTGGCGCTGTTGGGGAGCTGACTGACTGTGACCCGGGAGGCTAGGGTGACTGATGAGGGGGGACAGTTTGGCCCTCAGTTAGGGGAAGCTCAACGGGTTCCAGGACCACAGAAGGAAACAGCACCAATTAAGCCACGTGACCCTCTTACGCTATCCTCGTCCACTCCACAGCTGACCCTAAGGATGAGGCCGGTCCGCCGTGACCTCAGAGTGTGGGGCCCGCAGCACAGCTTTCTTTTCCCAGAGCCTGAGCTTGCTGACCCAGGGTCTTCCCGGCTGCAGTGCGTCACTGCCCTTGGGCAAGGATCCGTGTCACCGTCAGGTCCCAATGCCAGTGTCACCACAGGGAGACTTTCTCATTACATGGGGCCGTCGTGCTGGGGGGCCCTTGGGTCATCAGGGACTGTCGGGGACTCCCCGGGAGTCCGCCCCGCTCCCTGAGAGCCGCGAGACGGCAGTTCAGGGTGTCGTTGCCTCTGCCAGGGCTGCGAGTGTGTGATGGGGATGCTGGTTGCCAAGCAGCGGGAAGGGACATGATCCTGCTGCCTAGCAACAGCGGCCGCCTGGTCACTGCGCCTGTTTCTGTGCCTCTTCCTGTCGGGTCTGCTGGAAATAGAGAGGCATCCCTGGGTCGCTGTCAGCCCGAGTCCCAGGGAGGGGCCGTGACCCAGGGCGGGCACATACCTACGTACATGCTTCGACACAGTTGCTTCCCTGACTGTGTGGGGCTGAGGCCAGCTTGTGCATAGCACCCCTCGGGCTCCCTCTGTGGTCACCAGGCACAGGTGGCCTTAGTTGACCCCCTAAGCCAAGTAGCATCGAAAGTGACAGGCCTCCCTGGGTGCTGCCTCACTGAGCCCGGCAGCCTCGACTCTACGCGTGTGAGTGTCACGCAACAGCTAATTTTCTGATAGACACACAGGCATACACGTGCACACCCTGTGAATAAGCAAGAGGAGTGGAGCCGGGCCCCGGGCCGGTCTTTGGGGTTTGAGAAACGAAGCCATCAGAGGGATGGAGGCAGGCCTCTGCACTAGCTGCCCTAGCTGCCGCTCTGACCAGCACCTCTGCACGTGAGCCGTGCAGCAAGGTCCCCTGCTCGCTGCAGATGCGGAGGACGCGATCTTGGCAGAGGCCCCCTGGGTCAGGGTGCCGGTCCTGGCTCGTGGTGTGGATGGAGCCCGAGGAGTCTGGCGCGGAAGGCAGTGCCCCACAGGGAGGACAAGGGGGCGCGCACACCCCCCGACCCGCCCGCGTGGGTGAGTGGGTGCCTGGCCCTTCCTCTCTGCAGCAGTTGGATGGTAGCCCAGTCGGTGTCCGTGGGCCCCGCCCACGTTCCCCCTGCAGCCCCACGGGGTACTCTGGAAAAGCCGTGCCCTGCCCAAGCTGGACCTCCTTCCCTTGGACCACGGCAGCGTCTGCCTCACTGGGTGGGCATGAAGGTGCAGGAGGCGCACGTGTGCTGACCCCTGTGTGACACAACCAGCGTGACGTCGCCGGGGGAGAAGACCAGCCTGCTCAGCGCAGACGTCATCTCGGCTTTTGTCTTCAGCCTTTGCCTTCCAAGCAGAGCCACGGGTTCCCTGCACTGAGGCGGGGGCGGGCGGGGGGAGGCACTTGCTTCACAGGTTGCCTGGAAAGTAGTTGTTTCTTTTTAGTAGTTTCTTAGGTGATCCCCCCAGAATCTGTCAGGGTGGATTGCTCGCCGGTCACAGGCAATGGGACAGCTGTACGGCACAGGGAGGTTATTTGGGGTCTGGAGACTACTGCTCCCAGGAAGAGCAAACCCAAGGGCCTGATGAGGTCAGTGGAGACCCTGGGGATGGAGGAGTGTGGGCAGTCACGGTGCAGCCAGAAGGTTCTGCGAGCCGACAGGCCGAAGTTGGTCCTTGGTGTTACCAAGTCAGCCCGTGTCCTCCGGACAGCCCGCTGAGCCTGGAGCAGTGGGCCGAGTAAGGCCTGCAGCTTCTCAGCCCTGCCTGGATTTGTAGGGCTTCCTCCAGGGAGGCTCCCGGCCGAGGCACTCGCCCTGCGTCTCTTGTCGAAGTCCCACTAAGCACTCCCCTCCTTCAGCCTCCCCAGCAAGGAGGAGGGTATTGACTCCGTTCTCAGTGTGAGGCAGGTCTGCATTAGGAGCTGCCGGCCTGACCGCCCCGCTCAGTGATTGCTCTTGGCCCAGCGCAGAGACTTGAAACACTGAGAGGACCCTCCATGAAGGACAGCGTGTTCCTGTTCTCGTTAGTCACATGTGTCTTAAAGCAAACACAGGCACAGGCTTCTGTCCAGATGGCTGCTAACAGCCTGACTTCTCTGTCCAAGCAGGGGCTTGACCTCTCAGAACCTTCTAGAGAACCTTCTAGCACCCCTGTGGACCCTCTCCTGGATACTGACACACACCTCCATCCCGCCCCTCCAGGCTGGGGTAGACCACCTTCAAGGCCACTTTTGGGGCCTTGCAGCACCTGTTCCCTCAGCCATGTGCTCCCTGAGCTGCTGCTGACTGTCACACTCCAGGGCCCCATGCCACCGCTGACTCTTGGGACTCATCTTGGCCTTTGGCTTGGAGGTTGGGGGCAGGGAGCAAAGAGAGACGCGAGGAGACGCGTGGTGGGGTCTGCTAACCCACCTCTCTGTCAGTGAAGGCGCCCGGCTGCTGCCCTGTGGCACCCAGGAGACAGGCCTAGCCCAGGCCAGGAGGACACCCGGGGACCTTACCTAGACCAGCAGCAGGCCTTGCCCCTCCACCAGAATGGCCTCCTCAGCTGCTGCCCACTCAGCCACGTCTGGAAACATCCTGCCGTTGGTGCCACATTGCACATGGCTCTCTCTCTGAGGCACGCAGACACCTCAGTGGCCCCCACAGGCCACCAAAGCTGGTGGTGCAGCCCCAGCTGCTCCGTGGGGTTCCCTTGCCCGTCTCTGGACAGGCACGTGGTGGCAGAAGGAGCAGGGTGGCAGCCCACACATCTTCCAGGGAAGTTGGAGAACTTTGACTACACTCTCAGTTCTAAGTTGGGGAACATCGTGAGGAGGGAGAGGCTGTTGTCTGTTGGGCAAGAGCCCCGGGACGGGCATCCTTCCCATGACCAGCGTCACACACGGGCTTGGTTGTGCATGGTCCCGTGACCCTCTCAGGAGCTACAACCCGTGATAAATTTGAAGCCTTCGGTTCTCACAGATGGCCCTGGAAAAGCGAGGTTGGGGAGATGAAGTGCCTTGACGAGTGATGTGACGTGCACACCGCTTTCTGGGCACTCCCGCTCTCTCCTCCCCACTCCCTTCTCACGTTGTTAGGACTTGTTGGCATGGATGGGTTAGCAGGGGGCTGCTGCGAGGCCCCTCTTCCAGGGGCCTTTCCGTCCCCCTGTCTCTGAGAGGTGCGTGTGCGAGGTGAGCAGTGACACCCTCCAGGACCGGGGACCGGGTGCTGGCTTGTTCCACCTTGCGGAGACGGACCCCTGGTGAGTGCCAGTCCGGCCGGGGTGGGTGAGGCATGGAACCAAAGGTGGCCCCTGCTCTTGCTCCCGTTGCTCCTCGGTTTGGTGCCAGGACGCTCGGAACACCTGTCCATTTTCACATGAAGAATCGCCCACATGTGGCTCTGCTTGGTTGGGAGATGACCTTTCTTAGCAACGTGGTGACACGTTGAGGCCGTCCCTCTGGCCGTGGGCCTGCTTGGCCCAGCAGCCTTGCCTTGCAGAACCCTCTGGAGTGGGGGATGCTCCACTACGGGTTCTGACGGCTGGGTCTTCCCATCACGGCGAACCCGGCCGCTCTGCCGTCAGCAGGGACCAGTGAGCACCTGCTCAATGAGCAGTAGACCTTTTGCGGAGTAGAAGGAAAGGCAACAAAACCGTCCGCCCTCAAGGAGCTCGCAGTCTAGTTGTGGGGACGGGACATTTAACGCCCTCTGCTCTCTGCTGTGCCTGGGGTTGCTGTGACAGTTGGAACAGACCACCTCTCGTTGTTTACCTGGCCCAGCTGTTTCAGGCTTAAGAACAGAGAGGTGGCTTTCGCTGATAGAGGTGACGCTTTATTCTAAGATCACACGCAGAAGCGGCTGCCAGACGGCACCTAGACCGGGCGGCCCAGGAGGAAGCTCCCCTGGGGTGGCAGCGTGTTTCACTGGGAGCCTCCTGGGCATTAAATCTGCCGTTAATTCTGGTATTAGAAGCCCAGCCAAACACAGGGAGGTGGCGACGCTTGAGGCCAGTGTAACCTTGATGAGACAGTGATTTCACCAACGATGATGGTCCCCCATCCATCTTCATCCATCAAGGCACGCGGAAATGTGCTGATGCAGCCAGAGGTGGCAGGTGCTCCGGAACCCATGACAAGGTGATGCCGCTCACCACCAGCCTTGGCGCAGGAAGTGGAGCAGGCCTGTCGTGGCGTGGAGGTGCGCGTCCCACCCTGCAGTGCGTAGGGGCACCGTGCAGACCGGTGGCCTCTCGGACGGGGTGCAAGGCTTGTTGCGGGGAAGGGCTCGGCCTCCTTTGCTCTCTGCCTCACCTTGGAGCTAGTCCACAGAAGCGGCGGGCGCAGGACGTGGCAAACCTCAGATACAGATGCATTTTATCTGTCAGTCCCAGAGTGTGACCTCCCATTTGGTGCCACATCAGCTTATCTGTCACCACGTCAGTTAGCATCCTCGTGTTTGTTTACAGTGGTTAAACGAGCTAATCCCTTTTTATAAAGTTATAATTTATTGGGTACATATTGCATATATGACATCCATACATTTTTGGGCATACTCCCAACTTATTTTATATGCCCGAATCTAATTAAATTCTTACAAACATCCTATTAAAAAGTGAAATTATAGCATATATTTTGTGGGTGCAGCTTGAGGGGTTAAATTCATATGCAAGAATATAGAGCCTGTAAGGGGCGTGGCCGGGGTCAGGCACACGTCCGTCCATCCAACTCCATGACCCTTACAGAGCACGGCACACCTGTCTGTGGGTGTGGGGGAACCCGCTCGCGCCGCGCAGCTCCTCTCACCCGGTACGTACACTCTTTCACTTGCACGTTCCCACCACCCCCTGTCTTGTCTTAAATGGAGCACAAGCTCTCTGAGGCCAGGGCCCCAGCCCCACAGAGCAGTTTAATGGGGAACTCCCACACCCGCCACGGACACCCTAGGCTCCTCTGTGGGGCGCTTGCTTCGGCTTGCGCTTCTCCAGCGGGGGCGGGGAGCAATGCCGTCTAGCTGCTCTGGTTTTCGTGCATTAGGTGAAAATCATGGTTTTATTTGTCTTCACAAGTTAACCCTACAGGAATCACAGTAAAATTCCAGTGTATTGGTGGACCCACTTCTATTTCCTACTCTCGCACTGGCTTTGTCCTGTCCAGCCCGTTTCAGACCATGCAGAGAAAAAAGTAAACAGTCGAAACTGCGCGTGATTACATACGAAACACTGCTTGGCCGACCATTCGAGCAAAGGGGTGCGGCGCCCAGACGGCGAAGGCAACCGGCCCACCCTCTTCCCCAGGCAGCTTAGAAAACCGGGCCCGAGAAGTCCCGAATCTAAGGTGATTCTCAGCCCCATTCCCTTCATTCTACACCCCACCCCCCGGTTTTGTAAAGATGGAGGAAGGCGGAAGCTAAAAAGAGGAAATAAATATGCATTTAAAAAAACTAAATACGATGCTAGGGAGCATCCATTCCCCGAGATGGACTGTACGTAAAAGTGCCACCTTGGCCTTGACTTCTGTGCCACCACCCATCAGGACAGTTCTGAACTTTGGGGACTCTAGGCTGTTATTAAGAGCTGATAGCGATGGCTGCAAGTTCAGAACATCCTTCGGGTCCGTGTGTCTTGCCGAAAGGTGACCTCAGCCAGTGGCGTCGGTGGGCCGCCCGGTTGGCAGATCTGTCTCTCAGCTGCTCCTCACTTTCCAGACTTGGAGTTCATGTGCAGTGAATCTCTCTCTTAATAAAGCTGTTTTTCAGATCTGACTTTGGACCAGGGACTGCTTTTTCTCCAAATGCAACAGCTGTTCCGCCTGGTGCAGTGGGCCCGGCGCGCATCTCTTTGTTTAGTTTGGGTTCTTAATAAGAGCAGAGACGCTCAGGGTGGGCGGGCTCTGCCCGTTTCTCTCCACCCGCACAGCAGACTCTGCATTTTCAAAGACCTCCAGCCTCCAAAGGCCCCCAGGCTCCCTGTGCCACTCGCCCTTGGGGACAAAGCCCATTGGCCCCTAATGACCAGCACAGGGTGCCCCCTCCTTTGGTGACAGAGAATGTGGAGCTCAAGGTGTCAGCCAGCAGAGGCCAGACCTCTTGGCCCCTTTCTGTCCTGGTTACGAGGGAAAGGCATTTTGCCCCCTTGCGCTCTCGTCCTTCTGTCACTGTCTCTGTCCCCAGTGCATTGGGGAGCATTAAGTCCCCGCAGGGGAAGAAAGTTCACAAAAGAAATGAATTATGCATATGGAATTCATTTCCTTGATGAATAGGGAATCTGAACAAACTCCTTAGCTGTTTGATTTTTAAGGCAGAGGGGAGGGGGTTGGGGAGGGCTGAACAGTAGGAGGGCGGCGGGGGGGGGGGGGGGGGGGGGGGGGAGAGGGGGTGATCCAGAAGAACTGGGAGTGAGAAATGGGAGCAGAACCAGGACCATGGCCAAGGACTTGGGTTAGAGACACTAAGGGCCAAGTAGGCGGCTTTTTGAAATAGTTCACGGCCGTCGTTCTTGCCAGCACATCCACACAGATACAGACTCACTCCCACTAACGCGCACACATTTGTAAGTGGAGGAATTGGGGTTGTGGAGAGATTGTCCTGGGAGAAAGGATGCCCCCTGGTGACAGGGCCCTGCAGGTTCACTACAGGCACATGGACTCGCGAGGCAGGGGCTGTGTGCCTGCAGAGCACATGGAAGTGGGACAGGCGGACCCAGCTCTGGGGCGCACAGACCACGTGCCCCTGGGCACGCCTCTTCCGTGAGTGGGGAGCGTGGCGCCCGCCTGTGCAGGTGATAGGACTAAACAGGAGCACCCACCACGTGCCACAAAGTGCAGCCCGCGGAGCTGAGAGGTGTCCCGAGAAGGCGCTGTGACACTTCTGCAGTTTCTGAGCTTGAATAGTGTTGCCTTCCTGTCCCTGCCTTCCGCGCCTGCCTGCCAACCCGTAAAAGGCCGGCTCTCCGGAGCAGGGCAGGGGGAAGGAGGTTCAGGCGCACGTGCGGGCCGTGAAGCAAAGTAGCCAAGACACAAACCCTTCCACTGTAACCCTCCCCCTCTGTTTTATCAGAAGCGTTGAAAATTATCACCGTGACGTTTTTGGTGAAGTTGGCCCCGGAGCCAGCAGCGCTGCTGCCTGGTGAGCGGCGGGGTGGCCTGTCCCGCCAGCCACACGTGGGCACGGCCTAAGGATGTGTGGGGGCTCCTCGTGAGAGCCGCCCCCCCAGGACGGACCCGCCACTTTCCCTGCCGCCGGGTGCCCTGGACACACCCAGGCGGCAAGTGTGGCCTGCCTCTCGTCCTCCCTCGCTCCTTGCTTGTGATGGGAGCAGGGCTTGGGGATCCTTGACCTTCGGGGAGACGACCAGAAGTGCCACACACCCAGACCCAGGGAGAGGGCCCTGCCTGCTGGGAGGAGAGGCATTTCTGGATGGTCTTGGGGGCCTTCGATCCCATTTCAGGGCTGACTGGATCCAGCAGGCCCTGTCATGTTGGTCACCGAGGTGTTACTGTTTTACAGCAAACGCTTCTTTTTCTTGTTTTGGGGGATAAAGATGTTTAACGACACGACATGGTATCCTTTCGGCTGCTCACCATAGGGACACAAGGCACCGCGTGTCCAGCGAGTCGGTGTTTTCCTTCCTCAGGCCCCAGGAGGGGGTACGCCGGTGCCCGCGGCTCCTCCTGGTGAGGGGACAAGGGGGTGAGTCCACCCCAACTTCAGCTACTGCGCTTCTGTCCATGGACTTCATTGGCCTGTCTCTAGGGGTAATAGTCCGCTTCAGAGAAGTGTTTGGGAGCCAGTCGTGCAGAGTAGACCGGTACCTCATGGGAATTATTTACTCATTTATGAAGATTTTCACGGCCCCTTTCCTCTCGCAGGTCTGGGCACTTCAAACTGGCGGCATTACTGGGAGAGGAAATAGTGGGGAGGGTTGGGAAAGAAGGAAAGAGAAGAGGAGAGAGAGTGGAGGTTGTCAGGTCAGACCCCAGAGCCAAAGGAAGCAGGGCGTGAAGTCTGCCTACTGTCTCTGGGGAGGGAGCCGCCTACCCCTTAGTAGTTGTGTGTGGGAATGTCACTTTGCCTTCCTCAGCTCCTCCATCACTGCACACGGAGGTGACCACATTGACCTTCACCCCCCACCCCACCCCAGGGAATGATCTTTCAGGGACGTGAGGCTCGCACCTTCCTAGGGGAGCAGGCCTCACCCCGCTTTCAAGACCAGCATGTCCGGTCAGAGTGGTTCTCAGCCCCGGCTGTGCACCGGATCCACCAGCCTCGGCTCCCCTGGCACCGCGATGTCCAGACCCCCGGGCACGGGTGCTGAGCGCTCAGCCTAGTGTGCGGTGCTCGGGGCTGTCAAATGCTGTCCTGGGGACCTGGGGATCAGATAGAGGAGGGGGGCAGACAAGACCCGAGGGACAGAAGGCTTTATCCTTGGGGCAGGATTTTAAGTGCTCCCCCTGGTATTTTAGATCTTGCTTTGATGTTATCAAACTATAGCTTATTCCTGGAGTAACTGGACTTCATTTGACAGATTTTTCACATCTCTCAAGGCTAGGCAGCTTCAGAACTGTCACAGGACTTCGGGGGGTGCGTCTCAGCTCCCTGGCTCCCTGGGCGGGGTGTCTACCCCTGTTCTACTTACGATGTCTGGGTTGTCCGTAGCAGAGAGGTCCTGGTCTCCGTTTTAGAGAAGAGGAAACTGAGGCCCAGCAAGGCTGACGACTCTGCCTGGGGCCCCGGGGCTTGGGAAGAACCGAGGCCGAGCCTGCCCGTCTCTCTCTGAAGTGGCGCGACTCCCCGCTGTGCCTGCTGCCCCTGGGGACGGCAGGGGCTGGTTAATTCGAGTGCGGCCCCCTCTCCATTGGGAAGGCCCGGGGCGGGGACCAGCTTCCTGGGGGGCTCCTCTGGGCTCCAGCCTCAGGCAGGCCAGGCTGAAATGAGAAGGGGCCTGAGGGAATGGGATGGCAGGCACCCAGCGTGGCCACTGGGGCTGTGCTTTCCCTCAGCCCGCCCTGCGTTTGGCGCGACAGTCCGCAGCTCTCCCCTCTCCTGGTGGAACATGGCAGGCTGGGCGGCGTTGCCTCTGTGTCACCGTGGGTGTCTGGCCTCACCGCAGGTGACCTGTGCTTCTGCGCGTCACGCCGGCGTTCAGACCCAGTTCTGTGCTCTCCCAGAGCCCAGACTTGGGTCCCCCTCACTGCCTTCCAGAACACACAGGTTGTCATGTCGCCTTCCCTTCACAGAACGCTCTCAAATCGCGTTTTCTCGCTGAAACAAAATTAGCCTCATAAGTGTGAGCCGCTTCTAAAGCCCCTTTATAATGGGCCGCCTTCCTTCAGGCCTGCTCTGCTCGCGCAGGGCGCGGCTCGGGCACTTTCATGCCACTGGGGGCTGGGGGGGTGTCGGCTTGTTGTTCAGAGGAGAAACAGCCTTGTCAGTGCTGCGTGCAGATAAAACATTGGTCAGGCTTCCCCCGGCCGCTAATTCAGGGCGTGTTTGAGAGAATTTCCGTGGTCCCATTTTCTGACACCCCATTTCTGTTTTGCTCTGGGGTGGGAAACGGGCAGGCAGTTTTCTGACATCAGTCGTTCGGACCTACGGCTTGGAGCCGTGGCCACGTGGCTTCCTCGATCATGACACACGCGGGTCCAGAGCCAGGTGCTCCCACATGCGTCGCATCCCTGCAGCGCGCTCGCAAGGCAGCCTCCTCCGCCCCCCGCCCTCCTGGGTGCTGCCAGGTAAGCTCGCATTCGTCCAGCTTAGCAGGACCGTGCGCGAGCCTGTCCTCGGTTTGTGTGTGGCCTGGACCCAGTCTGCCCCACCCCCGCCACGCTCGGCCACGGAGTGTGACTGCTCTCCCCCACAGTCAGTGCCAGCTTTGGGGGGGCGCTCGGAAAACCTGGCTTGAGAAGGCCGTGGCCAAAGAAAACACTGTTGGGAGTGAAAGGGTCGGTTTTGACTCACAACATCCCGTCCGAAGGGCTGAACTGAGGAGAAGGTTCTGGGAGGAGTGGGGAAGAAGCTCCGAGCTCTGCGGGGGCCAGCTATGGGCTCACGAGGCGACCAGCCCTAGGCTCACATGAAGGCCGCCTCTGTGGGGCCAACTGCATTTGGAGGTGGGGAAGCCGCTTTCATCTTGGGACTCCGGGGCGGGGGGGGGGGGTGGCATCCCCTTTGCCCCTGAGGAGGGAGGGTTGTTACCATTCACAGAGAAGGCCCTGACCTGGTTTGATTACAGCAGCGCACTTCCTCCGCCTTGTGTGCAGATGAGGCCATGCCAAGGTCCCTGAGGCCTTCCCGGCTGTAAACCTCCCCCCCACCTGCCCCCCACAGCTGGTAGCTGGGAGCAGGCCTCGCCCCTTCCCGTGGGCACATGCAGGGCTTTGCTCTGGGTTCCAGTATGGGCCTCTGTGACTTCTTTGTCAACCTCCTCCCCTCCCCCACACCTGGGAGAAGAAAGCGAGGCCAGGACCGGCGTCTCTGCCCCTTCCCTCCACCCCCGATGCTTTCTTCCCGTCGCCGCCTCCTCCCAGCGCTGCGGGTGGTATCGGGAGAGGAGCCGGGGTGCTAGCAGGGGTGGGAAGTGATGCTACTCGCAGAGATGGTCAGCCCAGGGAGACAAGTGGCCGGATGGAGGAGGCCGGAAGGAGCCGCCCAGCCCAGCTGGCTGTGCACGCCCCACCCCCCGCCCCCTGTGCCCCCTCCTGGAAGGAGGGCAGTGAGTTCGGTTTGCGCCAGCACTAAACTGGTAAATGCAATTTGTATGTTAAAACTGATCGTTTAATTGTGTTTTCCTCCCTCTTTCCCATGCACACTTCCTTCTCACCCTCGCCCCTCGGCCTGCCGCTTCGGGGGCAGGGTGGGCCGGGGGCTCTGCAAGCTGTCGGTCTGCATTGTGCTGCCCAGGAAAGGTCTCTACCTGGCTCATTTTGTCCCCTTTGCTTAGGCTGTCACTGCTGACAGTCCTCATGTTTATTTCATCTCGCGTGGCGGCTGTCTCGTTTCCCTACCCTCCGATGTCATTAACGCACAGAGCGCGGGCCCTGCAGTGTGGAGCCCTAATGAATTCCGCTGTGGCTGCCCCGCTCCCCACCTCGTTACCAAAGCTCTAGGTGTCAAATTAAACCTGGCCCGAGAGAAAGAAAGTGCAGAGAGAAGCAAGAGTGGGGAGGGCTGGCCCGCAGATCACATAAACAGCCCTCCAAAATGAGCAGAGGGACAGTGGGGAGACAGAGAGGGCTGCCCCAAGGGGGGCGCCATCCTGTGACCCAGCCCACCTTGCCCACGGTGACCTCCCTGCCGCTCAGCGGGACCCAGTGGCCTCTCCCTGGATGGGGCTCTGCAGCGTCGCCTCGGCGAGGTTGCTTGGCCTCTCATCGCCCGTTGATTTATTCTCCTGCTTTATGCAGATTTAGCTCCTTACCAAGCAGACAGAGCAGCAAGTGAGAACAGACAGCACCTATGAAGGAGTGTGTGTGCGTGACATGTGCGTGGCATGCGTGTGGTGTGTGCGTGAGTGTCTGCATGTGAAGGAAAAGTGGAGTCCAGGTGTGAGCTCCTGGGTCAAGCCTCTGGTCGGCCACAAACGTCACGCTCCGAGGGTGGAAAGAGCAAGTCACCCAGAGTAAGACAGCCCAGCGGGGCCAAGTGCCCCCACCCCAGCTGGGGCTAAACGACCTCCTTCATCTCTGTGTGTCACATTATACCATCCGCAAAGCGTTGCCTTTGTTATTGGCGTTTGGTCCCGGGAGGGTTTTGTTCCACCCGCAGGGAATAGGCCTCTCCCATTTTACAGCAGGGAGCACGTTCAAGGTCACAGGGCGGGAAGGCGAGAGGACAGGGTTCCATTTCTGGTCCTCTGTTTCCAGAACCGACATCTTTCCTCGCTGAACTTCCTGGGCCCACTCGGAGGCGGGAGGAGGTTGGTGACGAAGCAGCTGGTGGGCTTCAAACACCGAGGTGGACTTGCTGTCTGCCCAGGTCGGCAGTCCCTTGTGCGCACTGACAGCCACTCAGTCTGGGCAGCCAACGCCACAGCGAAGGCGCGGGATTCTGCCGTCACCGAGGAGGTCTCCTCTTGGCCTTCCCACCGCAGTGTGCCCCCCTCCGACCGTCATGCTGATGTTTGTCATCGCGGGTGAGCGCTGCCAGCTCCCGCACGTGGCGGGTGGCATCACAGGGTGTGCGCGCTTTGGCGCCCCGCTCTTGCCGGTCGCCAGGTGCCAGGCTTCTACATGGCGCTAGCCCCACTCACTCGTTCCTTCTTATCGCCAAGTGGGTCATTCACTTGAGATTTTTTTTTTTTTTAATAACTTGATATTTCTATTTTGGAGCACGTGGCCCACTCGCCTGGCTGCCTGGGTCTGGTGACAGGGCCCAGGGTCATCTCAGCGCTTGGCGCACAGATCGGGACCTGAACTGGCTCCTTCTGTGGCCCAGTGTCCCCAGAACAGCCTTTCCCTTCTCGGGCGTTTTCTCACCCTGAGCTGGCTGTTCCGTTTAAAATTGTGCTCCCCCTTCTGTCAGTGTTGAAGTGGAACTTGAGAAAAATCGTCACCATTTTCTTTACAGACAGTGGAGTCAGCTCAAGGATATCACAGATGGGAACTAGAAGCCTCTGGCCGATGCTCTGTAAACAGGGGATGGGGCATGTCTGGCTGTAACCGTCTCCTTTCGCAGGTTGGGACGGTCTGGAAAACTTTGTCGGGCTGTTTGGCCAACTTAGACTACCAAGATAATGCAGGTTCCCTGACAGGTAGCTCAGTACGTTCACCTTGAACTGGGCGGGCAAGGTGCGCGCGTGCTCATATGTGTGTTCATGTGTGTCCATGGGTGCACACCCAGGTGGGTTCGTGTATGTTCACATATATCCCAGTGTGTGTGGCCATGCACATTCCTGCATGTCCTCATGTGTCCGCATGTGTTCACACGTGTGAATGTGCCTGCCTCCATGTGAGTGTGTGTGAGTTCGTGCGTGCAGGGAGTTGCCACTTATACTGCCCACATGTCTTTGGTACCCAGGTTAGACTGGGCATCATGGCAAGACAACCGGCTCTGAGGACCTGTTGGTGTGGACTTGTCGCGGTGGCATTTGCCCCCCGCTGGTCTCCTTCCGTAGCCACACTGAGCGCATCGGCACAGGAGCAGGTTCAGCGAGGGCTTGTGAAGATGGGGAACTCACATTCTCTCCACTCCTAAGTACTCCCTAGTGATGTGTTGACCCTCGTTCAGGACCACGGTGAGGGAGGGTGGTGTGTGAGTACAGGTCTGGGTGTCGCAGCCATGCCCTGCTGTCTTTCCCACCCCCCAGGCCAGAATCCATGACAAGAAATGTAGTGACTTAGACCCAGAGCCTATTCAGGGAGGACGCTGGCTCCCTCGGTCCGTGGAAGGGCCAAGGCAGCTCACCGAATCTCAGGTGTTTGCTCCTTGAGGACGTTTCTGGAGCCCGCGGGGATAAGAAACAAATCAGGTCAGCCCCTGCCTTCACGGGTTCATAACCAGGAACGGGGTATGACATTCATTGTCCTAGAGAGGGGCACAGAGTGTGCGGGAAGGGAAGATGGTCCTGGTGTGTCCTGGTGGGTTGGGGACGCCCATGTGGGAGGTGACCTGGGGAAGAACGACCTTTATGGAAATTTAGCCAAAAGAAGCTACTTGTGAGCTGAGCGTGTCTCCTGCAGGCATGGGCCGGGGGGAGTGACGTGGCTGCCAGAGTAGAAAAGTCCACTGCTGGGTTGGCAGGGCTTGGTGTTGGGACACCGCCTCACCACCCAGTGGGCGAGCTATCTCCGGTCGTGTTGAGGCCACGTGGGTGTTTCAGGTCCTGACCTGGGGATCTTCCTCTTGCAGTTGCCCCAGTTTTTGCGTTTGCTGACCTAGAGCTTCAGGTGTCTGCCTATGGTCATCCGTCTGGTCTTGTTTCTGCGTCTGTGCCAGGCTCTCGGTCTTCAAACCACCATACACGTGTGTTGATGTCGCCTTTCCGAACCTTTAGGGAAGGGGCTTTTACCTGGCACGGGTAGGTAGGTTTTTCATGAGACCACCACAATGTTGTGAGCGTTTGGTACAGAAGAGCAGGGACTCGCTGATGACTTTGTGTGACAGACGGGGCTGTGCCTGCCTGAGTGCATGGACAGGCAGAGCGAGAAGCTGCCAGGACAGCTCAGCGTCATGCTGCCCCTCAGCTGGACCACTGAGGCCGAACACAGATGAGCCGTCTTCACCTGCAGCAGGTGCAGCGTGGAGTTAACACAGTGTGTTCCTCAGTATTTGAGAAGTGGTATTTTTTGAGAGAGTCAAAATAAAACACCCTCATTATCTGATTAATTGACCAAAGAGTGGGCTTAATATGATAATAACTCTTAGGTTCTATCGACACAGGTCCTCGGTGATAAGAAATGTCACACGTCTGTTTGCCTAACACATCCATAATGATGCAACGCTGGCCAGGTGACCAGACACCGAGGGGCAGAGCAGCCAAAGCAGGTGTGTCCTGACCAAGTCTTAGGTACCGGGGACCAGTCACAGAATCAGGACCTTTTTCACGTAAACAGTAGTTCGGAAGGCACATGCTTCGTCTGTGTCTCGGAGACTCTTGTCCCAGCTGTACCTGCCTGTGGGCCCTGTGGGCTCCTAATGACTTTAATCCATATTTTGCAGAGTCAGAAAATTTAATCATAGAATTCATCTCATCTGAGTTACTGTAGGTCAACAAACTGGTAATGCAAAGCATTTTCACTTCCCTGAAACTAAATTATGAAAAATACTTCCTTGTAGCATTTCCAAATTAAGTAGGCTCCCCAATCTATACTGGGCCCCGCTTCATCCATTCCCTTCATCTCAGATGAATTGCGAGGAGGAAGCTGTCTGGAATTCGGCTGAAATGTGGCACGCATCGGATGCCACCGGGGAGTTTGCTGTGTCAGTTTAAGATTGAGTGACAGACGCTGAGGACCCGGAGAGAAACCCTTCCCGGGGCAGAGTGGAAAGGACACAGGACGGACACGACGGCGCTGAAATGTCCAGGAGGTCCTTGTTCGGTGACTGATGGTGGGCGAGGTTGGTGGGGCCAGTTCTGCTGCTGCGTCCCAGTGCCGTGGAAATGGGACGCTGTCGTCTTACCTAGTCCGTTACCGCTCACGTGTTGCACGTGTTATACTCTTATGCTGCGCCAAGCAGAGATGACAGATTTTTTTATCCACTCGTGACCTAAGTGTGAGTGTGGTTGGGAGGGTTGACTGTGGACTATGTGTGTGACACCAAACCTGTGGTAAAAACGGAAGAAACGTCTTCCCTGGGACATTTGACTGAAGCAGTGAAATTAAGACAACATTTTCTAGTCTAAATAAGTGAACGCTCTGCCATTTGAGACACAGAATGGCACAAGAGGCTGTATTGGTGGTGTTTTCCACAGGAGAGCAAATGACGTGTGTACAGACGAGAGAAGGGTGGCCCCCAGACAGAGCTCGGACGCACGGCTGTTGGGACGTCAGGGTGGGCCACGTCCTTCAGCGCCCAGGGGGGACCTGCCTGCTCAGTTAAACATCCTGGGACTTTGCAAACGCGTCTCGCATCGGTAGCTGCGCGGAAGGTGGGGACAGCTGCTGTCTGTCACATGATGGGGAGGCGTTCATCTCCCCAGTAGGCAGTAATAATGTGGGAAACTAAACCTCACATTATCATGGCGTGTTCACCCTGAATTAAGTGGAGCTATAAAGTCAAAGTAACAGTAAGTGTTCAGGCACTGTGTTGAGTAATGTTCACTTTAACAGGAGGAGTAAAACAGTAATTTCACACGCGTGGCGTATTCCACGAAACCTGTTTTGTGAGGGCAGAGACAAGGCACAACAGCCACACAGGATGCCGACGACTTTGCTGGCCCTGCACTCTGAATCCTGGGCGTGGAGTACACCTGCGTCACACCTTCCTGGACGTGTTAGGTGACCCGAGCGCACCTGTTGTTGAAGGGAGGCTCGCTTTGGGCGGGTTGGCGGGGGCCGAGGACAGAGAGCCCCGGTCGGAGCTGGGCTTGCGGTCCCGCTGCCTTCGCCGCTCACCCCGCGCCTTCACGGGCGGCAGAGCTCAGGTCTGCGCAGTGCGCGCGCTGTCGGGGAGGGAAGGAGACGGACAGGCAGTCCCAGAAGTGGACAGACCTCTGGTGCCTCTGCCCCTCTGTGACCTGCCGCCTGTCACCCTGGTGGCTTTGGGGATGGCCTCCCACAGAGACACCTGCAGAGGTGGCTCCCAGCGGCAAGCATCTGCGCCCTGTCATACGGGTTCTGGGCGAGAAGGGAGGAGAGTGATGGGTGGCGGTGGATGGCGGTTGGGAGACCTGAATTCGAAGATGGGTCCCTCTCTCCCGTAACTGCGTGGTGTGCAGAAGTTGGGGTTATTTCTCAAATAACAAATAAGAGGGAGGAAAGGAGGAACCAAAACAAGGAGAACCGGGAGAAACTACGAAACAAAAACACAAAGCAAATCGACCTGACAGCCGCTCTGATCCTGCAACCGGGGTTGGAGCTCACTTCCGCCCAGGCTCCAGGCGCGCGAGGGTCGGTGTCTGTCTCCCAGTCCGCAACCTGGCGTGGGCGTCCACCAGCCGGAAGCCGTGTGCGATCTGTGGTCAGTGCGTTTCTGGGTGTCTCAGTTCTTGCCTTTCTAAGAATGACCAAAATGAGCACAGAGGGTCCCTGGAGAGGAAATGCAGGCAGTGTCCTGTGCTGATGAGGACTGTGACAGTGCTCGGCCACACCACAGTGGAGCTGCGGCATTGTCCCTGAGTGCACCTGGCAGTGTAGATGTCCACAGAGCAAGGTGTCATGGAAGTACACTGGTGTTGAGAGTCCAGCCCGAGTTTGTCATTCCAGTTCTGCTGTCATTATGTAAGGTCGGGCTCAATGACCTTGGGCAGGCTACTTAACCTCTCCAACCTCAGATTATTGATCAGTAAAGTGGGGACTTTAATAGGTACCCTGGAAGAATAGCGGCTGATAATTACCGAGCGCCCTCACGCCGGGTACCGTATAATCACTTGGCCTGTGTTGCCGTAACCCCCACCGTGCCCTCTGCAGGGGGCGCTCCTTTAGGCTCATTTTCTAGCAGAGGAAATGGATAGGGGGCCTGAGAAACCTACCCAGGGCACCTGCTGTCACCCAGCAGAGCCAGGTGAGCAGAGACTGGTTTGTAGGCCCCGCCCCTGCCTCGTGTCACCCCACCTCACTGACTGGGCGGAGGATGGATGGCGACCAACTGTGCGGATCCCTCAGGTCACACAGTGGGGAGAGGGGCACTGGGGAGGGTGGGTCCTGTTGTTCTCGCTGCCCACAAGCAGTGTGACAGGGACAGAAAGGAGATGTTTCCGCCCCGAATGGCTGGGAAGGCGGTGTGCTGTCCCTGGCTCTGGGGGACGTGGCCAGACCAGCCTGCGCAGCCTGCCGCAGCCCCTCCGTGCGGAGGGCCAGGGCCCCGCGTGGAGGCCGCGTGGGCTATGCCCCGACGCCCGAGAAGGGCTGCGGGCAGGGCGTCCCCAGATGGCCCTGGAAGGATATCCTCTTGTCATTGGACAACACACCCCCTCACCCGCTGTCCTGGCACGGGGGCAGGAGGACTTGGCTGGTGGAGGTATGGGCCCTGCCGTGAGTGTGGGGGGAGACAAGCAGAGAGCCAGGATGAGAGAGGTAGCTGCCGAATCAAGGGGGTGGCCGTGGCCGGGATGTGTGCCCCAAGCCAGCAGTGTGGCGCCCGTCCCTGCCCGGCTCCCTGTCCTCGTGCTTCTGCGTGTTTCCCTGAGCTGAGACCTGGGCTTGCTGGTGTGGAGGTGCTGTGCTCTGTCCATTCGGCCCCCGTCCTTCGGGGTGAGCCGTTGTCTGTACCCAAACCGTGGCTGGTAAGGCAGGCAGGGGGTCCAACGCTGTCTCAGGAACTGTGTCCCCATGGGGAACGAGGTGGCGGGGAGGGATCGTGTTTGTCTGGGTCTGCGGGCATGAGAACCAGGTTTCCTGAGTGAGCGAAGCAGTTCTGGGAGGAAGTCAGGTTTACACAAACGGGGAGGAGGCCCCGGCCCCGCACATCAGGAATGGGGGCGAGGCCTGAAATACTGCTCTGGGCCCTAAGCGGAGCCGTAGGGACCTTGCCTGCTGGGACACGCTGGGGCCTAGAGCTCTGGGGAAACGAACCCGAACCCGGGGTTTGGGAAGCAGCTGCCAGGAGGCTGCGGCCCCTCCGCTCAACCTCAGAGAGAGACTCCGCCCCTGCGGGGAGGGTGGGGGAAGGACCCAGTCCCTCCAGGGGCTCCTCCTGGGGCCGAGCGAAGGGGCCTCTGCCGTGACCTGAGTTCCCTCTCGTCACCTTGTTGCTCCTCGTCCCCCCACCGGCTCGGCACTAGCAGAGCTGTGAGCAGAGGAAGGGAGTGGGTGGGCACAGCTCACACGTGGTGGCTGAGGACGCCTGCCCCCCCACAGGCTGTGCTGGGTCACAAATCGCACTTTTCCTGTGGCCGTGGCCTCTGCGCCATTTCTCATCATTCGGCTTCGAAGACGAAGCCCGGGGTGGTTTTTGTTTAGTGTGGCGTTTTATTTCAGTTCTAACAATAACACAGGCAGTGGCCTGTGTTACGGATGCATCAGCGGTTGGAATGACCTGTTCCCTTCCTAGGATTAATTTCCTCCCCTCGCACATTCAGGCCTCTGTAGGGTTACCTGCCTCACCTGTGGAGCCAGGCGCGCTGGTCCCCTCTCTGTGCTCCTGCCGGGGGAGGGCGACAGGTCATTGCCACATGAGCCATACCCACGGCGTGTCCCGGGCCCGGTTGCCATATTCACGGGCACACAAGTCAAAAGTCGCCTGGGGGAGCAGCTCCCAACTTCCCGTGCTCACGAGCTGCCTGGCCCTGCGTGGACCGTGTGTTCTGTGCCAGCTGAGCCCGGGCTGCCTCTGCCCCACACTGTCCTCCTTCAACAGCCACAGGATTCGGAAAGAAAGGAGGCCAGTGTTCAGAGCCCCCGTAGGCGACGCGGCAGACGCCCCTCTCTCCAAGTGTCTCCCAGGGTCCGGCAGGATGGAGTGTGTCCAGTAGTCTCTAAACGAGGTCTGCTCGTCCACAGCGAGAGCCCTGAGCCGGCGTCCTCGGTGGGGTCCAGGGACCCCGCGACAGCCCGGCAGCCAGGGCCCTGCCCGGATCTCCGCACCCTCATGCCGGTTTGAATGTGCGTGTGGGCATCACCGCCTCGTGGGGCGTCAGAACGAGCGGTGCCGGCTCGCTCTTTATTTTATGTTGTCACGCGGGGGTGGATGGGCTGGTTCAGAGGAAAGGGACACACAAACTCGAAGGCCTAAATGGATCATCTGAACGTTTGCTTTTTAAATACTAAGTTCCGTCAAATCGCTACCTCCCAGACTTGAAGAAGGTGACTTTAAAAAAAAAAAAGGTTTTATTTATTTTTAGAGAGAGGGGAAAGGAGGGAGAAAGAGAGGGAGAGACACACTGATCGGTTGCCTCTCGCACACTCCCTGACCGGACACCAAACCAGCGACCTTTTGCTTCGTGGGACAACACCCAACCCACTGAGCCACACAGGTCAGGGCAAGAAGGCGATTTTTTATACCTCCTCATCCTGACAAGATGCTAGGACATCTGGGGGACATGGGGTAGGCAGAGTTCAAGGGCTCTGCCAGAGCATTTGCCCCCCAGGGAGTGCGGGCATCCTTCACTCTGTCGTCTGGCCCAGGCCAGGCCTGAGCCCCACAGGCATGTCTAGGGGTCCACTGCCGTGCGTCAGGCCCGGGCCTTCCTGACAGTCCCCGAGCCCCCTGTACCCATTGCAGGGTACAGCCCCGTGCCTGGGAGCCTCCCTGGACCATGGCCTCTGGCCCAGCCTGGTGGCAGTGGATGCCTCTGTGCCACACGCAACCCCACGAGTCTTTTGCACAGTTGCCCAAGTTGGTTGCTTGGTTATTGCAACCACGCCTCTCCACTGCTCCCCCCCATGACAAGAAGCCTATCACTGTGTGTCACACACGCCCAAGAACATGTGCGTAGATCCGCTTGCTTCGATGGCAAGGTTAATGCATGGGGCTTGGTCGGAGGAACTTTCTTCTGTGGAATGAGAACGGCCTGCCTCCCTGACCCTTTTCCTGCACACAGGGTCACTATGAAGGACTCCGTCTCTAAAACACAAGTGACTTCCCATCGACTGTGGCACGGGAGACATGCAGGGTGCTAACGTCGGCACGTGTGGTGAACGTGTGTCCTGCCCACTTTGGAATGCTCAGGTCCCTCCCAGAAGCCGCAGCATCGTGCGCGCGTCAGCCAAGCGGACGCTTAAGCAGAATGCAGTGTTTATTATTTTCTTGCCGGTCTTTCGTCTGAGGCTTGGTCAGAGCAGAAGGTGTCTTCGTGGGGCAGCTCCCCCAGGGGCGCACCGTGATCTCGTGGGATAACACGTGACTCTTCACCACGCGCCGGGTCCAGTCAGCGTTCCAGGCTCGGGGTGGCGACCCATAGCTCACCAGATCCAGGCTCCGGAAGTACAGATACTTGTCACCAACATACTGTGTGCCCTTAAAAGTAAAACGATATCAGAGACACTTAATTTAATGAGATGGTCGTACCTGTCTGTCGTTGCAGTTAAAACGTTCATGAGATCAGCAGACGCTGCCCCAAGCACCCTCAGCGCACTGTTTGGGGTATGATGCCCAATCCATCCTAGTCCTGTGCAAATAATCACCTTAGCAAAGGACGGGAAGTGCTGGCATCTTAAGTAAAATAGCAACTGCCAGGTGAGTCTGGGGTGAGCCCCAGCCACCCTTCAAGTACAGCCGTGACTAATCAGGCAATGAAAGGTAATCACTCTTCCCAGAAGCCACGTGGTAAAGAAAACTAGAGACGGAGGTCCTGTGTGCGGGAATTCAGCTTCCACTGGGTGGGGCCTGAGGGCTTTGTCTGGGGGGTGAGTCTGGCTCCTCGTTTGTGGTAGGTACATCCTGAAAGAGCAGAAAGGCTTTGTCGTCAGTCAGAGACCCGCAGCCTCCATGCATGCGGGGAACGTGATGAATTGCCTAACACAAATCACGTGACCCAGGGAGGGCCGCAGGTCAGGGAGAGGCAGGCAGATGGACTGGTGGAGGTCGTGGGGTTTGGGAAGTGCTTTCCCTCCTCATCTCATGCGATCGGACATTCACCAGCTGGGGGACCATGCCCAGGCGTCTGGGGCTCTGGGGCACTGTAAGAAAAGGGGGCTTTGCAAGGAGACAGCTGTCCCTGCAGTCATATTACAGGTGGCCGCAGTGCCAACACTGGCCACAATATCAAGCAACACAGCGAGTTAGGGCTTGCACCGAACCTGTCACAAGAGGCAGGTCCTGGCATTCCCTAGGGGCACAGACGTGGGCTCTGTGTTGTAGGAGCTTAGAAGACAGACCTGTTGTAACAGGTGAGGGCGGGGGGCCCGGGAGCCGCCCTCACGAGCTCGGGCCTGTCCTGAGCGCAGCGTGGTTATGGACCCTCGTCCAGAGGGGCAGAACAGCGATGGGCACTTTCTTATCGCGTCATAGCTGTGCTGGTCAGAACCTTTAGTTGCATTAGAAACGATGCACTCTGCCACCTGTAAGCGGCAGGAGAGAAAATTATTAAAAGACCTTGGGTTCTTATCCTAGGCGGTGCCCAGATTGTCGGGAGATCAGGCAGCCTGTGTCCCCAGCGCTCGTGGGCACCAGGAAGCTCGCCCCTTTCCTCGGCTGCTGGTGGTCAGTGCACTCGGGACCCAAGACCAGACTCGGCCGCTCCTGTCCCTACAGAACCACATGCCTCATCACTGGGGCGGCCAGAAGTTCAAGTCCCATGAGTCCAACGGCTACTCTTCTGCTCCACGTCCTGGAAGCTTTGTCAGATGGGTGGAGCCCGTTTTGTCCGCCTGCCCCTAGTCGCCAGGCAGCCTGGCATTTTCAGGGTGGGCTCGGGAAGGTGGGACTCCACGTGTAGGAAATCATCAGAATTGTAGCGTCTTCAGGACATTCATTAGGCAACCATAAAATTGAGGGGCGGGATTCTCAGTTTGGGACAACTCTGGGGTGGGGGCGGGGCTGCCCAAGACCACATGGAGTTGAGGCTGTTGGTGGGGACCCTGGTACCACTCACTGTTCCCATGGAGGCCCCACCTCCCGGGGACACCCCATCTGCCATCCTCTTGGGGGACACGCCTGATTTAGTGGCTCCCTCCCAGGGCCCTCTCGGCAGTGGTGTGGCAGTCCAATCTCCTTCGCAGGAGCCGCGCGCTGCCCTGCAGCTCCACACACTGGAAAGGGGGCGGAGGAGGCTGTGCCCGTGCCCGCGTTCAGTGGGCACGTGGCGCTGAAAGCGGGCTCGGTCCGTTATCATCATCATTCTTAGTGGTGCTTTTGTGTATAAATATGCCCAGGGTTTCACAGATTCAGGGATGGATTTAGCTAATGCTGATGTTGTTATAATGTACTCATGTGTTCGCTTCTCAGATTAGTCTGAGAAAGAAAAATGAAATAATGATAGCTGCTCTGAGGGGCCTGATAACAGATTCTGCCTGATGGAGCAGATAGTCTGAGGCTTGATAAGCTCAGAGGACTGTGGGGCTTTGTCACTGCTACTCTAGAAATGGCAGTGTCCCTGGATGCGTTTCAGGGACTATCAGCCAAGAACGCCCAGAGGGGCTGGCACCTGTGCGGGGGGAGGGGCGGGGGCCACGACGTTCCCGACAGGCCCTGGACTCTGCAGTGGGGAGGCTTTTCAGACACTAAGGTCTGACATTTGTCCTCACCTCCAAAGTCACAATAACTAACAATTGAACAGGGACCATGTTCCCAGAGCACCTGGTCCTGGCGACCTGCCGTCTCCATTAGGTCGCCTCGTTTAACCTTCGCAGAGCCCTCAAAGGAAGACCTGGGCTCCACCTTTCTTGGAGGAATAAACTGAGATTTAGACATTCAGTGGGAGGAAACAGCCTGTCGCACAGAAGGTCCTGGGTATGGCTCAGACTTGAACCTGGATTTGCTTTCCAAGCACCTGTGGTCGTGCCCGCTTGCAGTGGTGCTGCCCACTCCGGTCCACGGTCAGAAAACGTCCTTGCGCCCCGCTCCCCGACCGGTGCTGCTTCCGAAGGCCTCTCAGGCCCGGTGCTCTGTCTCCGTGGACCCGTGACCTCGCGACCTCCCATTTGGCTTACGGATCTCATTTGGATCATCCCATGAGTGTGTCTTTAGTTCCTGTCTTTACAGGGCAGTGAGCTAAGGAGAAAACAAGTGCTTTAGTGAAGGTCGCTGCCTTGTAGAAGTTTACAGTCTGAATAAATAACTATTGGCAGAGCCGTAACTCCGGCCCTGATGGGGACTGCAGGGTACAGAGAAGCAGGGGATGTTCCGGCCAAGACAGGAGCCTCGGGTCATGGCCTGGAGCCGTGTCTCAGACCCTTGGGTAGCTGCTTGAGCCCGAAGACAAGGCCTCTGGCCTAATTAGATAAGTAGATTTTCAGTTACGCACGGGAGACCCTTGGCCTTCCAGGGCTTCATCTGCTCGGTTCTGACGATTACAGACGGCCACAGACGTCTGCGTTCGGAGTCGGCTGTGGCCTTGCAGAGGCGCCATTCGAATGGCTTGTGCAGAGTGAGTCGTCCCCTGGGGAGTCGCCCAGCAGGGGACAGCCCCATTTTCTGCGTGCAGCCTCCTCCAGCGTGGGCTTCCATGAGGTCTCGGGACACCAGGATTGCTGCGTGTGTGGGTGCTGCTCCCGGCATTTGGCTTCCTGGCCTGACCGGGACTCGCGTGGTCCACAGAGCTAAGCCGATGAATGAGGCCAGCAGGCCGTTCTTGCAGGCCCGTCTCTGATGGGTGGGGCCTGTCTGTGGAAGGGCGACCGATGCCCATCTCTGTGTGCTTTTCCCAGGTGAGCTCCTCCCCCTGCACGTGGTGGCTAGGAGCTGTGCCGTCAGGGCCGCCTCCTGTCGTCGGTGCCCCAGCTGGCCCTTTGCTCCAGGGTCCAGAAGTTGTCTTTTCAGGACTCTGTGCCAGTTAGCACCAAGTCCCACCCAAGATACGTGTTACTGGGCATCCTTTGTGGTAGATCTGAGCAGTTTTGCCGAGGGGGCCGGTGCCCTCTGCCCTTTCTCATTCTTCCCACCAAACCTGACTGCATCTTGATTAGGGGAGATGGTCGACCTTGAGGCCCAGAAAGACCTCACTTCCTCAGTGACAGTTGGATGAGTCAGTGCGCAACAAACCTTCTCCCCTCTCCCAACCAGCATCTCCTGCACCCAGCCCACCTCCACCAGGATGCTGCACGGTCTCCCGGCCAGGGCCCAGCCAGGCAGCCGCCCTGGTGACCTGTAGGTGGGTGTGGTGAATGGGGAGCCTCAGGCCCTGTCGGCATCACTTGGCCACAGCCCCAAGATAATGTTTGAAGTCCTTGTGCTACTGAGTGTCAAAGCATAATGCGCCCTGTCCTTTCTCCTCGCCATCCCCAGGCGCAGCCAGCACTTGACGTCTTTTTATCAGATGAGCTTGGCGGTGCCAGGACAGGCTCCTCACACCGACGTGGTGGCAGCCCCAGCCCCTCAGCTTGTTAGACTGAAAGAATGTGCCGTTTTAATTAATGATATGTAAATATCCTTGAATGGGCCGCATTTGCATATTAAGAGAGATTTGCGGAATCTGCGGAGTAATATATTTTAATTAAGGATTAATTAAAAATAATGGGAATTTCATTTCGCCTGGCAGAATCCGTTTAGATTTTAGCGCACGTCTGCTTGGGAGTCTGCTAGCAAGGCGCTGCGTACGGCTCCCGCGATGAGAGGCACCCCTGTGTTTGTGGTGCTGCAACCCAGGTCTGGAGCTGGGGATCAGAAAGGGGTAGAGTGTCCCTGTCACCGTCCCCATCCCCCACCTCTCCTTGCCTCCTTTTTGTGATTTTAGGGCTGTTTTGGCATTCTTTGTGGTAAAGTAAGTAAATGGCTCTGAGACACGGAACACTAGTCCTGTTGGCAATTATGTTAATGGGATGCTATTAGGCTATGATTCTATATGAGCAATTGGGGAGAAGAAATGCCTTACTGAGAGAGAACGACACAACAGACGTCTGTCGTATTGATATAGCTCCGGAGCTGCTTTCTGCATAATTACACTCGGCCACTTTCTCAGGGTGGGGAAAGGCCGCTGCCTCAGGGAGCCGGGAGCATGGGATCGGGGCTGGGGCGCCCCCCAGGCGCACAGAGGCCGCGGGCCGTGCAAGTGAGCCGTCTGGCCCGGCTGCTCCCTGGAAGTGTCTGAGGGTGGACTGGGCTTGGGCCCCAGGCGTCCTTCAGGAAGTTGAATTCTGTGGCACATCCGCGGCCTCTCTGACCGTCTGTCTGTCCGTACACCATCCGACTGCCCTCTCCTGACTCCCCAGCAGACCCACCTCCCAGGGGACTCCCCCCACCCCCTGCCGCCCTGCCCCGACAGGTGCTCTCAGCCCCCAGCGCTTCCTGCAACCCCGTTGGCCTCGGCTTGTGAGGCAAACCCAGTGAGGGCTTGTCATGGACCCTCATGGTTGGGACATCGCAGGGTCCATCCTCGCCTCCCGTCTCCAAAGCTGCTGCCACCACGGAGGTTGGACCTGTCCTCTTTTCCCCCTGCACGTCTGACCGCTTCCCAAGAGCAAGGGCGCAGGACTGGTGGGCAGCCAGTGACCAAAGCCCTATGTGGGGACCTCTGAGAGTTGCCGTGGCAGCCGAGCTCACCGGGTTTGCTTCCCATGGGCAACACACCCTCAGGGAGGTGGGGGAAGTGGCCTGCGGCCTCTTTTAGAGCTGATGGTTAGAGGTGCTCACCTTTAGCAAATTTTTGGATTGCTCTGAGGACTGCCGTGATGCAAAAATGGTGGTCGGGAACCTGGGGGCTAGGGGCCCAGCAGTAAGACTCCCACACAGCACCCCTTTCAGAGAGAAGCCTCTGGTGGGGGGGTTCAGCATTTCCTCTGGAGACCACAACTCACTGCCCCTTGATCATTAAAAATATGCATGCCAGCCCTCCCCATGCCCTTGCCCGTGTGACTTCTGTAATTCATGAGCTCGGGAGGAATCCGCCCGGAAGCTCCGCGTGCTGGCCTTTCCTCGCGGGCGTCCCGACCTCTCAGCAACAGCCTGCCGCAGGCCTGAGGGTCCGGCCTGAAAGGAGGGGGTTGAGACAAGGGGCCTTCAGAGCCACCAAAAAGACTGGAGCAGAAAATGGAGGGTGGGGGAACCAGCGAGGGCCATGGCCAGGCGGCCTGGAACCGGGGTCTGTGGGACAGTGACAAAATCGGGGCGGCGCCTCTGGAGGGTCTCTGCCCAGGTCTGCGCCTCTGTGCACTTTGCCAAGGCGGCTGCGCCGTGTCTAATGCAAATGAAGAAAATGCAGTTTCTGGTAAGTGTTCCCTAATAAATAACATCAAGTCTTCTTCCCTATCAGCTGGTGACATCCCGCATCCCTCTCCGCTCTGCGCCAGCCTGAGACGTTTAATGATGCTCCGCTCCTCGTGCGATGTGAGGTCCATGCTAATCCCCGCACACGGGCGGGCTCACGCGTGGACGTGCAGACGGTGCAGATACACGCTGTCCTTTTTTTAAAGCTAGCGCAGGTCTCTAGGGTTTTTTCTCTTCATAATACGGGAACCCGTCCAGGGCTAGTTCTTGGTCGCTGAAGGATTTCATTAACAAACGGAATGAACCAAAAATAATCCATTTCAGATGCCCCCCCAAGTGTGTGGCAGTGGTCTCCCCAACCATGATGAGCCGAGTGCGGTGGGCATTTTTAGGTGTTGGCATGTCAACATTGAATGTGGGCAAATGTCAGCGGGGGGGTGGTGCGCGTGTGCCCCACCGTACCTGGATGGAGCCAGTGGGTCCTGCCCACCCCTCCCCTGCGCCTGCTTCCTGTCCAGGCTCTTGGCTGCAGCCCTGCCCCCGACCCTAAGTCACTCTGTCCTTTGCTCTCTCCCCATATGTCTGGCTGTTTTGGGGAATATGTGTGAAAGGCAGATTTTTTTTTTTTTTTGGAAGTGGTGTTGAGGGGTTAGAAGAGCCAGTTCAATCTGCATTGGGATCCTTCGGAAACCACTGGCCCCGTGAAGGGGTGGGAATGGGTGCGGGAGTGGGCGTCTAAAACAGGTGTACACCCTGCACCTGCCAACCTGGGATCTCATCGGAAGGAGTCTTCCCTCCTGTCTTCGCAGACCGCTTGCACTTTCAAAGAATGAATCAATTACATCGAAGCGAGTCCACAGTGTGTTTTCCATTATTAATATGTTTCTTTTTATTTATTTTTCATGTGTTTTTCTCGCTCTGGTTGTTTTTCTTCTTTTCTTTCTTTGTTTTTCTTTTTGCTCATGTTCCCCAGTTAGCACACCCAGCATCCAGCACTGCTCCCCACCCCCCTCCACGGTCACAGGGAGGATTTCTCTGCAGCCTGAGGGTGACTCTGCACCTACTCTCCCCGATGTGAGCACGCCAGCGAGGCCGTGGCGGGTGTGAATTGTGTGGCCTTATTCCCTTTGATGAGCTGTCGCCTGTGGGCACTGCTGGGGATTTGACCCCTGTGATCTCTCGACCCCGAGGAGGACATTAAACACCCTGCAGCCCCTTCGCTCTGCCTGTGTCTGCAGACCTTTCACTCCCCTTTAATGAGAATTTCTCCTAATTATGTCGGCGGCTGCAGCGCAGACCGCAGTGTGCTTAGATCTTGGTCCTGGGACGTGACCGTTATACTGATAAAGGCGAGAGATCAATAATTTAGGCCCCAGCTTTAATGGCGAAGCTGAGAGCTAAGTGTCTGCATTCAGGTGGAGCCTTGGAGGATCCTGGAGCCTTAATGATTTCCAGAGGCTCCCGTTCCCCGCCAGCCACAGCGCTCTTACCCTGCTCGTCTGTCTTTGTGAAGGAAACGTCCTCGTCTCTGTGGGCATATCTGGCTGTCGCACGAGGATGCCAGGCACGCGTGTGTGCCACTCTGATGGCCCGCAGGCGCGCGCACACAGGTTCGAGTTTCGTTCTCCCCTGGGCCGTGTCCTCAGTGCCCGGTCTTGGCTTTGGGCCAGGCCTGACTTGTCCTGCCCCCGTTGGCAACTGCAGGCACTTCAAAGGCAGGGGCGAAGCACGTCCTTCTCTTTCTTTTTTCTTTTCTTCTTCCCCTCTGTCTCAAAGCTGCGATTGTACCCGACGGGCGGGGGCAACCCCACGGCGCCACTCTGGCGTGGGTGTGCACGTGTCTGCCCAGAGCTCCGAGCGGTTCCCCAGCGTCATTTCTAAGGAATTCCAGCAAACCTCCTTGGGCCTCAACAAAGCCATACAATCTGTGGACACCGGCCGGGGCAAGGCTGTGGAGACGGACACCATGTGGGAAGGCGGAACGGGGAAAGCAGAAGCACAGCACCGTTATGGAAATTTCTGGAAGATGAGTCCCTGGAACGTTCATTACCTACACTAATCTGAGGCTGCAGATAAATAATCACTGCTGTTTCCGAAGGGTCAGAGCGGGGTGCGGAGTGCCCGAAAAGGGAACGCCGCCTCCTCGGAAGCCCAACTCAGGGCCGTCACTCCCCACCTGCCACACCTGGCCCCTAGGGGTAGCGCGACGGACGTGGGGCACAAGGTCCGGGAGGACTCTTGCTTACTCACCCTGACGGGGCACAGCGGCGGGACCTGTCAGGGACAGTGCAGGGGGCTTGGCTTGAGTATCGGCGTTTACACACCAGGGACCTGGGGTACACACGTGGAGTGGCTCTGGGCTGACCCCCGTCAGTTCTCCGTCTAGCCGACCATCCGTCACGGGGCCGGTTTGTTTACCATCCGGCCGTCGGTCACCGGTCAGCTTCTACCTCCACTTCCCGAGCTCTTTAGGTTGGGCCTCCCAGTTTCACATGGTGCGGCGTCGTTTTTATGTCCCCAACATGCTTGTTTCTGGAAGCAGATGGCCTTTCGCAGGGTCAAGCTGGTTGTCCCAGGGTCATGACTTACACATGAGCAAGAAGGAGGGAGAAGTTGGCCTCTAGACCCAGGGGCCTTAGGGG
The DNA here is from genome assembly GCA_004026545.1 of Mormoops blainvillei. Classification (NCBI taxonomy): domain Eukaryota; kingdom Metazoa; phylum Chordata; class Mammalia; order Chiroptera; family Mormoopidae; genus Mormoops; species Mormoops blainvillei. Next base: position 21,037 of record PVJD01002625.1, on the reverse strand, counting down.
CGGAAGTGCACACATCGCCGGGTTTCCTCCCACGGCCTGGACGTCCTCCTGCTCCGCGAGGGTGGTCGCCGCTTTGCTCAGAGGCGATGCTTGACCTGCTTTTCGGTAACTGCACCCCTAACCCTCTTCCAGTTCGGAGAGAGGGCCCAGAGACTTGGAGTGAAAGCCAGGAGTCAGAGGCGTGGAATGTTCTGGGTAATTCAGTGGTGGCGGAATTAATTCGGAACCACTAAGTGCCAGTAGGAACCTGATGCCGCCTGAACAGGCTGAAGTTTTTGGAGATGCTGCCAGAACTTGGAAGCCACCCAGTGTGCCATACTTCCAGGGAGCGAACTACTGACTAGGCAAAAAAGGGAAGACAAAGAGGCACCTGAAAGTCTGAGCCCTGGAGGCCACGAGCCTGGGCCACAGAGACCAGAGGCGGCACGGGTAGGTGGTCGCGGCGAGAGGCCTCAGGCTCAGCCACCTGAAACTACCGTGCGCTGTGTGGCATGGCATGGTGAATTCCGGGTACCCTGAAATGAGCCCCTTTCTGTGGCATGGTGTTCATAGTTCACTCGGTGCCTTTGCATCTGCATTCCTAGTCTGTCCTCCACACGACCCCCGGGCATGGGCGAGCGGACTGCAGTCTGGAGGCCTTGGGGTGCTGGTGTGACGTCGCGCAGCTGGCAAGTGGCAGAGCCAGGACGAGGGTCCAGGGTTGGACACCTGGTCCTGGGCTAATCAGCGATCCCTCCCCTTAGGGGTTTGGTCAGAAAGCTCTGAAAGCATTTCACCAGCTTTCCTTCCGGGTCAGGTTTCTGCCTCTGGAGCCCTGCCCTTGGCATTGAGGAGACTAGGACATCTCTTCTCTCCCCGTTCACTGAAGTATTAGTAACAGTCACAGCCCGTGCTTCCCTGCTCCTCGCTGCTGGACGCGGCAGCCTCCGCCCACGGCCTTGCGCTGCCCAGACCGGAGCCAGGCCTGGCCCGACTCAAGGCCTCGCTTAAGCAGACCCCCAGGTGGAGCTGAGGCCCGCCTGGAAATGGACACGGGCCATGCAGGTGCTCTTCTGCCCACGGCCCTGACTGCCCAGGTGTCTTTAGTTTGTGTGAGACCATCGTGGGCTCCTCTGGTCACTGTCACACCCTTTGGACACTGAAGGTAGGATTCTTGGCCCGACTGGAAAGTCCTGCTAAGGTCTTGACGTGACTAATGGCCGAGCCCTCGTGGTTTACAGCAGATAAGAGTGTCTTCATGCAGGACTGCTTTACACCCTGCGTGAAGGGGCCACTCGCGACGCTGGTTACTGCATGTGGATGGAACTGGTTCCTCGGGACACAGAAACCCTTGGGTGGAGCACAGAGAGCTACCCGACATCAGCCTGATGTCAGAGTGTGAGCCCAGCTCCCGAGGCCCGCCTGCTCCATGCCCCCGTGGGGCCCGTCGCTCCGGCCTATACCCTGTCTGCCTCACCCCGGCTGGAGCCCCGCGAGCCTTTTTGGGCCTGTGCCCCTGCAAGTCAAGATGCTTCCTGACTCCCAAGCCGTGCAAGCAAACCGTTTAGGGCTGTCGCCCTCCACTTTAGGAACTGCAGTTTCGTTGAGCGAAGCCACTGGCCTTCTTCACGAGACAGGCTGGCACGGGTGCTGGTGGCCGGGCCTCAGGCGAAAAATCAGGGGCCTGTCGCTCGGCTGCCACTGCCCGTCCCTGGAACACTTGACCCTGTGTTTCGTAACCTGTTGGTTTTCATTAGCCAGTATACACACCGGGAATTATCCTGGTAAAAAGAACCCTTTCTTAAAGTAGATGCGTTCCTGTGGTATGTTATATTGTCACAAAGTTTCTAAGTGATGACTGAAATAGTAAGAGGCTGGGGGGGGGAGGTGTCAGGTTCTCCGTATAATGTGCACGCGCATGTGTGTGGGCGAGGGTGTGCTTTCCTCGCCTCACAGTACATCAGGTGAACTTGGCCATCAGCTGCCTGGCTGTCTGGCAGTTGCTGAGCTGAGGGTACGGAGGGGCTCGCAGGAGGAGAGACAGGTTTGTGGATCTTCTCTCAGGGTTAGGTTCTTATTCAAACCCAAGACAGTGTCCCTCTTCTGCTGGGTGGCCTCTGCTGGTGAACCTTTTTTCTCTGTTGCTTCTCAGCTCTCCGAAGGTAGCCCGCTTTCTGCCAGAGATCACGTTCTTCCCTCCGCCTCCGCCACCACCCACTGGCACTAAGGGGACCAAAGGTTAGGTCACCTCCCCAGGTGCTCCCTTGCCCCCAGGCTGTAGGGTAGTTCTGGGGACAACTGTGTTTTTCCCCCATGCTCCAGACTGTCTGGGGCCGAGAGGACTTGTAAGGCCACTTGAACTTAGATTATCCAGGGCTGCAGAGGAATGATGTCACGGCATAGGGAGAAAAAAACAAAATCAAATTCTGCATGGTCTCCTCGTATCAAGACCCGTGCCTTGAGAGCTGGTAAATGTGCTTCGAAACCATGCACGGGCCTTGTCTCCCATCCCGCACCCTCCCCGGAGGTCCCGGGCAGGAGGGGACGGAGGACCAGGGACCCCTCCCGGGCTCGGCTGGGATGGTTCCTGAGTCCGGGAGCCACCTGCTGTGGACCCCGAGGGGCAGGGCGGCATGGGGGCTGTCAGGGCGTCGGGGCGCTGTAGAACACACAGAAGGTTGTGAGATAGTCGAAGGGCTCTTTTGAAAATAGATGGTGGCACACAGCGTGGGCCATCATCGGGGCTGTCAGTACAAGCAGACAGCCCTCTTTCCGCATTTTCGTTTGTCACGTCACAGAATGAGGTCACTAGACTGTCAACCATAATAAAACAGCTCAGAGTCATTGGACTGGAGCAAGAGCTAATACTCTTTTGTAAGAAGAAGTCAAAACTGGTCGTATTCATTTAATTATTGCCTAAGTAATTAAACGACAGAATTTCTTACTGCTTTTGTTTTGTGGTTATTTTTTAAATTTACTTGGAAGACGGCCGCCCACCGGGACTAGCGCACTAGGTCTCCACTGGTGTCTGTTCTCACATGGTCCTTGCGACGCCTCGGAAGGAGGGCCTCACCCTCGACGGCAAAACCGAGGCTCAGAGGTGGGGAGCAGCACCTTAGAGTTCACAATTTTGTCATCTGACTCCAAGCTCCTCCCTTTTTTTTAACCTACTGAACCTGTCTTAGTTGGGCAGAGATGGTGTCGTCAAAAACACCAGTGAGCTTGTGCAATTAGTGAAAGGTGCCTCCCTTCCTGGAGAGAATGGATGGAAGAGAACCAGGGCGTGATGCCGTCCCGTGTGGAAATCCAGCCCTTCCCCATGTGTTGGTCGGGCAGTCTGACGGTTTACTGAGAGCTTTCAGGCTGAAATTCCATATGAAACTAGACATTATTTACTAAAAAAATCATATTGTAGATGAACATAAAGCAGACATATTCCATTTGCCTTTTTTAACAAACCAAAGCTTTAAAACTTGTTTTGAGGATATCTGAAGGACAGGACCAATTTTAAAATTACAGCTTCAAAGGGATCCAGTTCTAACCTCCCACCCAGTGGACCCACGACTCCAGTGCCTGCTACAGGGCTGGTTGGTCGGTGCCAACTGGACATTTCTAAATCTTCTTGACATCGATGGTGAGATCACGTAAATTTTCTGTCCTGAAGGAGCCTTTGAGGTAGTTGCTGTGTTTTAACAAAGAGTCATTGGGCTACTGCACACGTCGAACAAGCTGTTTTCCTCCTAAACAGACTCTGGCTTGGTGAGGCCTCCGCCTGTCTGAGCTTCCCCTTGGGTGAGGCGGGAAGGGGCTCAATGCGCGCTCTACACAAAGACCACCGTGCAGAGGAGGTCTGTCTGTCCCTCCCTCACCGCTTCTCCTCCAGGCCGCCAGCCCACGCCTGGAACCTCTCTCGGCGTGTTATCTGTGCTCTCTTGATCCCAGTTTATAATTGCGCAGACACTTACAGAGCACTTCCTGTGTGTGGGCGTGGCATTTTTAAAAAGCCCACCTTTTTTCTTGCAAGAAGAAATACCACCTGAGAACTAGGGAGGGGAAAACTGGTTGTGTTTTTTTTCTTTGTACTCAGGTAGCAGGAAATGAAGTATGTGTTTGAGTGGGTGGATGTACACCTATACATACACAGGGTCTGTTCAGAAGATATCCAGGCATATAATATGAAAAATTACTGAAGAAGACACAAGGTACAAGAAACATTGTACATAGGACGTTGATGCCTCAGTCCCCTTCAAAGTAGGCACCTTGGGACCTCACACAGTTCTCCCAGTCACTGTCAGCTTCCCCGTCATATTTTCCTGAATCTCATCGATGGTTTGAATTCTCTTCCCTTTGAAAAGTGATTTCAGTTTTGGGAAAAGCCAGAAGTCGCAGGGTGCCAAATCTGGGCTTTTGGGAGGCTGAGTCACCTGGATGATTTGATGTTTCTCCAGAAAACTCTGCACAAGACATGATACACGAGCAGCGTGTTGTCACGATGAAGCTGCCAATCACCATTTGCCCAGAGCTGCAGCCTTCTGAGTCACCCGAATGGTTTCCAAGGAGCAATGTTCAAACTTAACGCAAAATTCGATGCAGATTCGTTGCTCTACTCATTCAGCCGCTTTGAATGTGATGATCACACAGTACACAGGCTCACTCAAGGACATCTACGCCCCCACTGACTAGTACAGTGAAGTGGCCATTGTTCACGCATGCGCATTCCAGTCCACTCGTCTTGGCTGCCAGCTTACATCGATGTCATGCAAACTGTTCTCACTATAGTAACAATAGCTGGACTTTTTCCAGGCAGACCTCTCATATACATATAATACATACGTGCACACATGTATTTTAACCTTAGGGAATACAGCTAGAAAGCAAATAAATGAAGAAGAAGTTGAAAAGTTAATTAGGCATTTAAAAAAAATCTTTGGACTTCTAAGGGCTTAAAATATTAATTGTGCAGTTAATGTATCGGCCCCTTAGAGACAGCTGTTCAGAGTCACGTCGCAGTGGCTGTGAGCCCCAGGTGCTGTGAGCAGGAGGCCTCAGTCTGGCCGGCTTGTTTATTTTTGTTCCCAACCAGGACAGAGCAAGGAAATGAAAAATAATTGTGAAAAGGCGGTAACAAACTCTGCTCTTCTCAAAGTTTTCATCTTTTCCCTGGGGAACTCAGCTGAACCTCTGTCTCTGCTGGTAACAATATTTACTCAGAAATAAGGCAACGTGCTAGATAAAGTAATAGTGTGAAGAAGACATCAGAGGGAATGTTTTAAGTCATCAAGCAAACAAAACAGCACCTTCAAGTATTTTTGTGGTGTGCAGTGTGAGTACTCAGTAAGCACGTATTAATACGTCGCTTAGGTACAACGGCAACATAATTACAATACACATTCTTGTTGTAGATGCATGAACAGACATGATGCACCATGGTCATCGCAGGCCTGATGAAAAAAGTGGACGGGCACCTTTTTATCTCTAACATGCTCTCTTCGCCACCCCAGTTCAGGCAGACCCTTCTGAGTATTCTGAATCAGTGAGAAAACGGTACATAATTGCATTTTGGAATCACTTTCTTTGTGGATGTTTGTAAATAGTGGTTTTGGTACAGCTTTCCCTGGACCCACAGGAAGGACATTCGCCCATCCATCCGTCATCCGTGCGTCCACCCACCGATTGAGTAGATGATTTGTTGAGCACGTGCTAGGTGCCAGACACTGCTCTCATGCTTGGAATAATATATTAGTGAACAAAACGGGAAAAAATCCTGACCTCCAGGAACTTGCACTTTAAGAATGATGGCTTTTAGTCACTTAAAAGTTGCTGTTTTTGTCAGCTATCAACTCTACCCATGAGCTGGATACTCCAAATTAAAGAAAAATCACCTGACCTCGTGTCCTCAGGATAACCGTGTCCCAGGTACCCTGCCTGTTTCTCTCCCGCTGTCACATAGCCTTCTCGCTCCTCAGTGGACAGACAGACCGCGGAGGGAGGCCCGAGTGCTCTGGGCCATCTCGCCGGGAGCTCTGCCAGGCCGAGTCCCTGACCGGCTCCCCTGGCACCTCCCTTCCCGGCGGACGAGGTCCTTACCGGGACACAGCAGCTCTGGGCCATGTCGGGCTCGTGTCTTCCTTGTCCCTACTTCCCGAACGTACGCCAGTTCTGCTCAAGACCAGGCTGTGAGTTTCGTGACAAGGAGGGCAGCCCCCCGGCGTGTCCTGAGGAGCACGGTGGAGGAAGAGAAAGCCTCTGGGAGAGTGTGATCTTTCCACCGTGTTCGAGTGTGGGCTTAAACTCAGAGTTGGCCGGTGTAGTGCTGTGAGCAGATGATGACAGCTTTACATGTGCACGCCCTCAGCCAGGGACACCAGCATTGGTGTTGTGGGTGCAACTTCCCAGGCAGCACGGCAGCTGTCGACTTGTGTTGTCCCCTCCAGGGTGCCCCGCGGCAGGGCAGGGAGCCCTGGGTTCCCAGGGGCTCGCCCTCACCCTGCAGAGTGTGTCCCGCATCGGACCTCCACCCCAGCCCCAGGAAGGCCAGTGCCTCTTCCACCAGGCCACACCGTCTCACCCCATCATGGTGACTCCCGGGACGAACGAGGGAGGAGGGTCGGGCTGGTTGTTTTCCAGGACTGTGAGACCGAGTGCATCCCGGTGACCTGGGGGCAGAGCAGGATTCCGGGGCGCCCTCCGTGCAGCTCCCCAGGACGGGAAGTTGGTAGCTGGGGCGTTGCTGCTGCTTTTTACTGTGGATGGGCGATCGCCTCAGGGTTCACCGTTCTTAAGACTCCTTGCCTGCAGTTCATGTGCAGAAAGTCTCACAGCTAGACATGCACTTAAAGCTGCCGTGCGACTGTCCTCTGACTGCCTCCTGCTGCCTCCAGCTCAGACGTCCTGTTTGCTCTTCGCGGGTGCGTCCGCAGACCTGTTCACCTGCATTGGCACATAGCGCTGTCACTGTGTCCCCCGCTTCTTAATATTTTGTGAAAGTGTTGCGGAAATAAAAGAACTGTCTTTATTCTTTGATCTCTCTTCTGCTTTATGAATTCTGAAAAATCGAGGGAGAACAAAGGCAGTCTACGCATGGGGCTCTCCCGGAGCCTTGAGGAGCAGGTTTCTAGGTGCTGTAAACACTTGAGAAGCCAGAACCGTGAGACAGGGAAAGAAGGGTCCCGTGTGGCCAAGGCAGACTGGGGCACTTCTCTGACCACAGCCCTCAGGCTGGGAAGACTGTGGTGGGGGGATTCTGTGAGAGCCCGAGGTTCCTACATGTCCGCAGGCGTGAGCGACTGCTCCGGGCATTGAGGGGCGCACAGGCGCCCTTTCCTGAGCAGAGTCACTACGGAGAGAGCACCAAAACCGCTGACGCTGAGGGGGAGCTGTTCTCCCTGCGGGCTCCCCTGACAGAGTCGTTCTTGTGCCACTTGTGCTGGCAGGAGAGATTAGAGGCACCAGGCTGGTCATGGGCCTCCTCTGTTCCCCCAGGCCTGTCCTTGCAGAGTCATGCATCATTTGCCTGCACTCCTGTCTACAGAGCAGAAGGCGAATAAACTTGACCCCGCAGGGGGTGGTGAAGAACCACGCGGTCTTGTGTGTTGAACTCCAGTAAGAAATAAGCTCACCTACAGGTTGATTAGCTCATTGAATCATCACCACAACCCCAGGGGTTCGACGTTAACTACAACAGCCGATTACTAATTGGGAAACTGAGTCTTAGGGCGGTTAAGTGACTTCCTCAAGGACATAGGATGTCATGACCTTGGATCAGGACTCAGCCTGGTTTTCGAGGGAGAGCTTGATCTGTTACTACGTCCAGTGACCGGCGTGAGGACCCAAAGCAGGAGCAGAATCTGGGGCTTTAACTGACTTTCCCACAGCCCACTTCCTGCGGGGTCCCTGCCGTCCCAGCGGTCCCCGGGGGACAGGAAGGGCGTACCCCAGATCCCTGTGTTGCAGGCGTCGTCGTGTTCCGTTCTGTTTTCATGAAGAATGTGTTTTCAGCTCACGGCAGCCATGTCAGGGCAGCCCATCTTGGTGTCCCAGAGCAGTAGGACCTCTGGTCCCATGCAGCTCAGGGCCACATGCGTGTTTCCGGGGCAGAAGGCGTGCAGGGCCAGCCGTCACTCCTCCTAACCCAGACCCGTGCTCTGCCCCGGGGTCCTGAAAGAGTGCATGAAGCCGTTCTGTTGCCCTGCAAGGGCGGGGTCCTGGAGACCGAGGAGAATTCCTGTTCACAGATCCTGTGCCAGGAACCACGTTAGGACACTCACGGACATCCTGCCCATTACTCCCACGCTCTAGAAGGTGGGCGCCGTCTGCACTTGCAGACAGGGAAGCCGGGGTTGAGGAGTGTCTCCAGAACTGCACGGGCGGTGAGAGACCGAGCCTGCTAGGAGCTCACGCCTGTGTCATGGCCAGGCCCTCGCGCCTTCCCGGTGGAGACCATCATGGCAGGAAGTGTTTGAGTCCTGCTTAGCCATTTGTTGATGCTGTTGCTTGACCTCCCCAGATCCACAAAGGGGAGAACGACCTGCAGTCAGGGGACCCATGAGGACCTGCAGGCGGGATGCCTGCAGAAGCCAGCCCTGACCGGGTGGGCCCTAACTGGTGCTCATTTCACAGCAAGTCTCTTTGGGCCACACTGTTAGCAGGTGGAGCTGTGGGCCGGCGTGGGTGTCTGATCTGCAGGGAGCCCTCTCTGGTCCCGGCCCTCCACTCTGCCGGGACCCACACCTCGCAGCCTCCCTGTTTTGCCAAACTTGTCTGGTCTGGCTGAGTTTATGAGAGAGATGAGGTGTCCACTCATTGTCCCCGGTCCCCTGGGCCAAGGTCAGGCTACCCCCATCCTTGGATGAGTTTGTCAGGCCAGTGAGTGATGCATGAGCATTCGCACCCTTGGGGTGCCAAGGTGGCATGCAGACCATGAATGACAGGGCGGTCTGGGCCCAGTGGGGGGAGCTGGGGCAAGAAGTGACCCACGTGTGCCAGTAGGACACTGCAACTGCCGGACCCCTGGGAAGCACGGAGGGCGGCTCTGGGAGCCAGAGGGGTGCACAGGGCACAGCCGTGTGTCTCCGGCAGACACGTTTTGGGGCCGGACCAGTGGCCCCGATGGACAGGTGTCTCTGTGCCGAAGCCCAGCTTGTGTGACCAGGTTGCAGTGCGAGTCTAAATGACACCAAGAGCGTGTGCAGGGTCCCCAGAGCGTTCCATTCGCCACACCAGCAGGGAAGGCAGCACCGCCGCTCAGTCACCACGATGGGATTGCCTTCTTGCATCTAGTCCCGGGTTCTGTTTGAGAACGTGTACGTGGGGAAGGTGTGGCCTTGGCACTCACTCAAGGGTGAAAGAGCTTTGATAAGAACCAGGCAGGTTTCTCTTCCTCCCGTTGGCCTTGCACTGTTTTCCACGTCTCGCTGACCTCCCACTGTGCCCTGCCTTGGGCACCCCCAGGTTGTGCCCAGGGCTGGTCTTTGCGGCAGAAGCCTTTGGGGACACCTGCCCCTCACCCCAGGACCCGGCACGCCCTGCCGTCTTGTCACCTTCCTCTCTCAACCTCAGTCAGTCTGTGTCTGTGATACACGGTGCGTCCACATTTAGATGGTTTAGCCTGGACTGGAAGTACCTGCTCAGGTGCACGTCAGGGCTTTTTTTCCCACTATTGGAAAGGATTCCTCAGTTTGGTGAGGTGTCCGCTGGCCAGTCCCTGCAGATAGAGAGGGGCTCTGGTGTATTGTGTGTACAGATCAGTAGCAGCTTGGAAGGGAGGCTTGGCACATCACTGTAGAACCTTTAGGTAAAGTCACAGGTGCTATTAGAAACCAGGCTCCAAACGAATGATAACCACTGGCATGGGTGGCGTCCTCTTGCGTTGCAAGACTTATCCACACGTTTCTGATGGAGTTGGGGTGGGAGCAGCTGCCACCTGGAGCCCCTCCATTGCATGAGAGCCACCACCGGACATACCCGCATCTGAGGTTGTCATTGGTGGCGTGTGGCCCCGTCCCCATTCCCCATTCTTCCCCCAACGGTTCCCTTTCTAGATGGCCAGGCTTCGCTCTTCCCCATGAATGGACTGACCTCCTCCGACTTACGCCAAGAACAAAGTCGGATTTAGTTTCCTTTCCAAAGTCCCGTTTGCACACAGCTTTTCATAAAGATGGCAGCAGCCCATCACGTCGCCGCTGACACCCCACCATCCCACTGTCCCCACCCAGGAAGGGCTGTGTGGCTGGGGGGTGGAGCCAGCGACCATCCCTGGGGCTCCTGGGATCGAGCCGGGAATGAGTAATTGGGACTCGCCAAAGTGTTTAAACACCAGAATTGAAATTAATGTCCCCTCATTGCTGGCTCCGCTGACGATACATTACAGCAAGCACCTTCCCAAAGTGAAACGAATGTTTGTTTATCCTCATGAAATATACATCAAAACCCACTGGGGGGAGAAGCATTAATGAGGGACGGGCCAGTTTCCTGTTAACCCCGCCAAGAGCCAGCAAGGCGGAGGTTGCTCTTTCTCTCTCCTCGTCCTTCCTTTTCTTTTTCTTCTTCTTCTTCTTTTTTTTTTTTTTAAGAATAACCTGTCCACAGCTGTGTATCGGCGACATTAATATGGCTTTAATGAAAACTCCAGTTGATCTGTCCAAAGATATTGATGAGCGTGGCCCAGCGTATTAATCATCTCCTTGGGGGAGGAAGTGAGGCCGTGGGCGAGCAGCGCCAGTCACATGCCAGTCCAGATGCAGGGCTGTGGCGACAGACGCTACAGCCTCCGTCGCTGCGTCCACGTCCCGGGGCGTGGGCCAGGCCAGCGGGGACTGAGAAGGGCCCGTGACAGCACAGGAAATTCTGGGGCACATTTCACGTTCAATTATTAAGCTCGTGCCAATAAACCCATTACTGTTAATTATATTGAGATGGCCAGCGACCCACTGACAATATTCCTCCATTGATTTTCATTCGCTGGGAATCGATGCCCGGCTTTCATCCTTTTATTTCTTACCCCCTCCTGGTCTCCCCGCATCCCTCAAGTCCCCCCTGCCCTCCCCCCACAAGCCTCTGCAGCGAGGCAGCTTCTCTCTCTCTGGTGATACAGCTCTCTCCCCGAGTGCCAAATGTTTCTTGATAGGAACAAGCTACATTTCTTTATGGCTTATGGCAAACTGCCTTGATTACTTCTACTGCTGTACCCATTATGTGAATTAAATATGTATTCAGTTGCATGCTGCTCGCGATGTTATTGCAGGGCGACATATGGTACTAACTCAATTAGAGTGAAACTAGCATTAGGTAACCCTTCTGATTACACGCATCCTGACCGGGCCCCGCTTGGCCTCCCCTCTGCGCCCCGCACGCCCGGCCTGTGCAGGCCGCGGTCCTCATTACGGGCGATCATCGCCGCCGCCCTGGGTGTGGGTGGGCGGGCGGGGGCGGGGCGCTGTGGGCCGCTGCAGAGGTAGGCATGTCACACAGACAGGCAGACAGACAGCGACAGAAAGGGCCGGGGGAAGGAAGGCAGAGGACTCCAAGTTTGCGTTTGGAGTGAACCTTTCCCATTGGTTTCTAGGGGGCTAGTCAGGCCCCCTGCGAGGAGAGGTCAGAGGTCCCGGGAGGGTTGGAGGTCAGAAAAGGGGAAGAGTGAGTGCGCGGTGATGGCTCCGTGTGTAGTTAGCGGGTCCGTACCCTGAAAATCCGGCATTTAAAAATAGGCCCCCTCTCACCCCAGGGGAGGAGCTAGTACTCTAATACAGTAAAAGGTTTTGTTTGCAAAGCGCGCCCGTGATCGACGTGAGGTGGCCCACTCGACTCTCATTGGCCCCTGAGAATGCCGGTGGAGCAGGAATCCCCGTCCCGTCACACATGGGGCGTTCGGGAGACAGAGGCCGCATCACGCCCCAGTTCGAGGTCATAGAGTCCCTAGCGCAACGTGAGGAGCAGTCCCGGAAAAGGCAGAGAGGGTCTCGAGGGAGGCTGAGGTCGTGTGCGAGGTGAACCCACCCACCCACGGGAGTGAGTTGAGAGTCGGGGCAGGGACAGCACCGTCCCCCCAGAGGCTAGCCGCTTCTGCTCTTCGCGGCTCCGTCCGTCGCCCTGGTCCCAGCTGCTCTGAGCTTTCTTTCTTCCCTTTGCTCTTCCCGCCCGGCCACATCTACACGCCCGGGAGCGACCTGGAGACCTTGCGGAAGGCAGCTCCCATCCCGGCCCGCAGCCAGTAGGCCGCCCTGGGTTTTCCCGGGGCTGAGGGGGCCTGACTGACGCATCGACCCGGGGCTTGGGCGGGTGTGTTTGAGGGGCTCCTCAGTGCGCATGCCCCACGCCCTACGCCACAGGAGGTATCGCGTGTGCATGGCATATGGTCTCTGGCCACAGACAGCTCATCCTCGTGACTCCCCTCGTCGCCTCAGTACCCGCTGGTCCCAGGCATGCCCACCTGTACTCGCCAAGGACAGGAGCCTGACCTCTCTTGCTGCCCCCTGCACCCCAGTGGACAGCACAGCGCCCGGGCCGCAGCATGTGGCCAGTCAACGTTCATGGAGCAAACAGCGAATGAAAGCCCGCGACCCCAGCTGAGACCGACAGTGCGAGTCTTGGATCTGCACATATGGCTGCCTGGCGGGCCCCTCCACCGCCACACGCAGCAGGCTCATCGCACGACACGGCCGGGCCCCACCACCTCAGTCCCACCCACTGCACGGCCTCCTCCCGTGTCCCCGCTCTTTCCTCCTCCCGGTCCAGAAACCCCATGTGCCTCCCTGACTCCGCACCTCCGGTAGACACACTCCAGCCCGGTGCCGCTTCATCCTCTCCCCAGCTGCCGCAGCGGGCGGGCAGAGCCTGCCCCCGTTCCCAGTTGCTGCCTTGACCTCCTGCCTGGGGCCTCTGCCCTGGCTTCCCTCTCAGTTGTCCCCCTCTGAGGCCGGGGACACTCGCCAAACAACCCTGCTTGCCACACCCTGCCCAGGCGTGGCCGCCCCGAGCCTCAGCCCAGGGCCGGGATCAGAGGCGAAGGAGGTCATAGGGGATTTTGTTACTCGTATCAGGCCGAGACCTGAGGCCTGTAAGTTGTTTTCCGTTTTAAACTAATCAAGTGATCACCGCAGCAATGTCCCTTCCACTCCCGTGAATTTCCATGCGCTTTCCTGAGCAGGAGGGCAGTGGCTGCTTGGTAGCCTGCTCGAGCTCGTGCCTTTCTGTGGGCATGCCCCACGGAGGGCCTGAGCCTGACCGCCGCTGGGAGCGCGCGTGATGGGCACGAGGCCAGGTGCACGGGGCGAGCCCCGCAGCCCTTGGCAGCACTGCGTTAGCCCGTGATCTGCTCGAGCCTACTGGCCCCACCAGGGCCGTTTCCTCCCGCCTTCTCTTGTCGTTGCCCACAGATATGTTGAGTCACCTGCGATACCCGCCCCTTTTTTCTTACATTTTTGAAAAAGTTGCCTCCCTCACCGGGAACCCCCTCTCCCTCCTGCCCCCGTCGTGAGCTGCTGCTCGTTCAGAGCCGAGCTGCCCGGCTGCGCCTTCACGTGCTCGCCCCGCGTCTGCGCTCCTCCACCCCACGGACACCTCCTAATCCTTATGCTCTTGTCGTTACATGTTTATTTGCCCCTTGAATTGTAAACACCTTGAGGCCAGTGCCTTTTCATGTGCTCAGGTGCTCCGTAAGCTTTCATCCTAGGAACTAGGGAGCCCCGCGGAGACCATGTTACCCACGGGTCCTAACGTCATTCAGACTATGGAACCTTTAGTACCATGTCATACTTAATGGGCCAGCGAGAGCCCATGACACAGCGTCTGGGGGCAAGTCCTCGCTCACCCGTGAGAGGCTATACAGTCCGAGGCATCCTCCCCAGAAGGGACGTGCACCCGTCCACGTGTGCGTGGCCTTTTTGTGGGGCTGTCCTATGAAAGTGTTGCTTAGACCAGGCTGAGTTTTATTTATGGGGAAGTAGGAGAAATGGGATGTAATAGGTACAGGGAGGTCCATGGGGTTGGCATTGACCGTGGCACTGGCTGTGGGGCAGAGGGCAGATGCCTGGTAAGCACTGGAGACCCAGAGGTCACAGAGCACAGGGGACACTGCTGAAGGACTCAGCTGGGAAATGCACGGAGGTGCCAGGCTGGAGCGAGGTGGCAGACAGGCCCTCGGCCAGGAGGCCCGAGAGCCCGAGCTGTGGGCGAATGACAGTGTTGGGGGTGAGACGGGGGAGGCTGTGCTGAAAGAAAGACGGACAGAGTCCGGCAGCCATCGAGATGTGGAGGGCAAGGGAAGGCGTGCGTCGTGGGTGACTGAGCATTTAATTCTTTCAGCATTTGGATTCCACAAAAATTCTGAGGTGGAAGATGACTCAGGACAGTGAAGAGCTGTTTTACAAGAACAGCTGTCCCCAAAGAGCCCGAGGGCATGGCTGCGGCAGCTTTGTCACGTAGCTGTCAGACATGAGGTGTTGGCTGCATTGTGTGCAAGTCGAACCAGACTCTGCCCTCTGGCCTGTGTTTATAGGGTTTCTGACTGGGTTGCCTGGGAGAATGGGCTCGGCATTAGGAAGAATGAGGAAACTAGGACAGGGTGGGAGGGCGGGGGCCGGGTGCGGGCCTGGTCACGTCTGACTTTGAGTCTCACAGACGATCGCAACCTCTTCTGTGTAATCGCTGATCTTACTGGCGGATTCTCTGACCTTTGCCCCGCTCGGTCTCAGAGACAAAGTGTGACAGGCTCAGACAGCACCATTTCAGGTGTCCCCAAGGCTGGTCTCTAGTTCCCAGATGTCCTGTCTAGGAGGGGCAAGACCTCGTGGACATGCAGGGGGAGAACTTGGGCTTTTGTGTTCTGGACCTTCCCTCCACTGGGTGACACCTGGCGGGCCACCTAAGTTTCTTGCCTGTCTTCTCCACACTGGGAGTGGGGACCGTAGCCTCCCCTGCTCGCTGGGGCTCGGGGAAGGCTTACCATAGTAATCGCTAAGGTTAATGCCGGGGCTTCTGCTAGACATTGTCAACACATTCATGATTTTGTTACATCCTCCCTGCAAACCCTTCGAGGTATAGACTGTCCTTGCCTCCATTATGTGACCAGTAAACTGAGCTTAGAGGGTTGAATAACTGGCTTAGAGTGGCCCAGGTAGGAACTGGCTCAGGGGGGATTTGAACCTGGCTTGGATGACAAGCAGCGGAACCCCTTGTGGCCAGAAACCAGGTGGACCCTCCAGTGCTGCTCCCTGGGAAGGCCGGAAGCCTGCCTGCACCCCTGTCAGAGTCATCACGCCCTCTGCTCCGTGCTCCGTGACAAGGTGCCTGTAGCTTTCGCTAGCAGGTACTTCATCACTTTCTACTCGTTATTCAACCATTAATTTTAGCCATTTGTTTGTTTATCCCCCTCTTCACTAGATTGTAAACTCTGGGAGGCAGGCACCGTGCTGTCCTGTGCCTGTCCCTCCATTGACTTCTTTATCCTTACGAAGTAGCAATGTTAATTCCCAGGAAAGGAATTCTGTGACAGGCTCATGTTCTCCCCAGGGGACACTTCGGGTGCCATGAGGCCACTTTTGCCTTTCTCTCACCAAAGTAGACAAAGGGCCAGGAGCTCTGCAAGCAGCACTGGTGAAACGGGATCATTGGAAATGATGAAATCATGTCACTTAGTCTGATTATGGTCTTGCCTCACCAACTCTCCCGCCCACCACCGCCAAAAGAAGTCATAAACGCAGAGCGACCTTTGCCTCGGCCGGTTGGATTGTGGGTGGTTCGGGGCATTGAACCAGACAAGAGAGGAAGTCCCAGGACCAGTTCTCTCTTGCCTCCGGGCACCACACCTGCTGCGACCCATTCGGCTTTGCCCTCTCCTGCCTGGGACTCTCTGGTCGCCAGGCAAGTTATTCTGAAGCTTCGCCACCACGAGTGCCTTGGACGTGCTGGCGTCGGGCCTCGTCCTGGTGGGAGCTGGAAGTGAGTGAGTCCCCTGGGTTCCTGCTGTCCAGGGCACTGGGCCCCAGGCCTGTTCCTTTGTCGTTCAACCACAACTGAGGCCGGAAATGGCATGGCCCTGGGGTAGCAGTCAAGGGACAAAGCAAGCCCCCCACCCCTGAACGCCTCTTGGTTTAGAAGTGCCTGCTGCCCGCCCTGCCGTGAGGAGGCGAGTGGTAGCCGCGGTCCCGGCGGTGGAGGTGACAGTGCACAGAGTACTTGTGCTGACCCCAGCTGTGGGGCTCAGCACCCTCACCTCTGTTCTCTGAGCAGTGGGTGGGGCGGGATTGTGTTTCTCAGGGCTCATAAATGGCGCTGCTTTTCTCATTTTGTCCTCTGTCCCCTCATCATTTCTCCCCTCACATCTCACCGTCCAGAACCCAGGGTTAGCAGTGAGGAGCCAGGACGCCAGCACAGAAGGTCTGTGTGACCAAAAGGCTCCATGCACGTCAGCTCATGCTGGTGACTCCTTGGGGCACACAGAGGCCACCACCCTTGCCTCCTGGGTCACACGTGATTCTCAGCTCCTGCCACAACACACACGTGCCCATCACTGGCGTTTACTAAGGACAGACACCGGCTTCCGCGCTCACAGGCTCCAGTTCAGGTGAGCCTCACAGCTGCCCAGGAGCCTCGTTATAGGTTGGGGACGCAGCACGGCAGGTGCAAGAACGGGTCCGCAGCCCGCGAGCATCGGGCCGGGCCCCGAGATCGGCTCCACAGCCGCGTTCTTAACTGTAGCCCGCAGTACCTGCGGAGACGAGGGCACTTGGGATGCAGTACCACTGTGACAAGGGGACCTGGGAACTCGCCAGAGCCAGTGACAGTTTGTGTCCGGGGCGTCCGTGAGGTCAGTCACTCGGGTCACGGAGAGGAGGCCAGAGCGTGTTTGGGATCATCCATCTACCCGTCTCTCCATCTGGATTTAGATGGAAACAGAATGTGTTTTTGCATGATTTCTATCAAATGATGGAAATAAATACGGTTTTGGTAAACCCGCAGGAATGTGGAGCCGGGGCAGCTTCCAAGGGTGGTTTACTTCTCAGTCATCACCCCGCGCTGCTCCGGCCTGCTCCCGGGGCCCCAGCTGTCTGCTCCCTGGGGCAGAGTGTCCCCCACTGGGCGCTTCCCTCAGAAAAGAGACAAGCTCTGTGAGGCGCCCTGCGTGGCGCGGGGCGTTGAGCCCTCCCCCGACCCTGTTCTCTGCCTGCGGGTGGCTGCCAAGGCCCCCGGCCGGCGGGCGCCAGCCCCACCTCTGTCCCGCCGCGGACATGGGGCTAGGCAGGGGCTGTGAGGAGACGGGAAGCCACTTCTTTGTCCGAGGGGAAGTGCTAGGCCGCCCCCTCAGGCCTGCGAAGTGCCTGTGGGACCAGGACGAGCTCTTGGCTCACGGTCCCCACCCCCAGCCCTTCATTTCCTCTCTCATTGTAGAGTCTCTAAAATGAGAAAACCCAGCCAGGGAGGCCGGGCGGCCGCCCTGCGTTGATGTTATTTATTTTCCTCAGTTGCTGCTCTGGAAGCCGGAGTTGACAGAGCGGTTTTGTAGAATAGAAACATTATAGACTGTTACTGTCAGAGTGTTAAATGTGATGGATAGAGAAACGGAGGCGAAGGAGGGGACCTCATCCCGAGACCAGGGTGCTCATGGGAAGAGAAGCCGGCTGCGGAGAAGATCCGAGGAGGTAATGGCCCCCGAGGGCTGGCCGGGCAGGGGTGCTCGTCGTGGGGCTGAGCCCCCGCGGGCCGCCTCCCTCCGCACTGTGGGCGCACGTCCTAATAGCGTGTCACCCAACCTCTGCAGCTCCCCTGGGGCAGGTGACCCTATGACTGCCGGGGACACAGGGCACCTCAGAGGCTGGGTCAGGGAGGCTCAAGGGGCCGTCTGGGGCTCGGGGCTCTGCTCACTCCTCCACTGCAGACGTGAGAGGGGGCCTTTGGTCACTTGGGAAAGAAGGACGTTCTGGTGACTTGGCTCCCTTAGTGACTCCCGAAGATAGATTTCCTGCCAATTTATTTTCATGTCCAGCGCTGTGGTGGCTTTGCAGTGAGGGGGGCGGGGGTTGGGAGCAGGTAGTAGCCACCTGTATCACCTCCTTGTCGGCGCTGTGTGGGCTGTCCAGGCACGAACGGTGAGCACGTCAGCACAGACCCTGTGTCAGGTGGGCTGATGGGAGGGGCCCAGTCAGCCTGGGCGAGGGGAGCTGAAAGGTGTCAGTGCACTGAGCAAGGTGCTTTTCTGTCTTGGGCCTCGTGACAGTCCCACCCGTCTGTGTGTCCTGGGTGTGGCCAGCCCCATGTCTTGCATGTGACAAGCATTTCCAAAATTCTGAGGGCTCGGCTGATGCGGGCCCCCATCCAGCCTCTGGCAGTTACCTGCTGGGTGGCCTTGAGCGAGTCACGCACCCTCTCTGGGTGTTTGTTTCCTCATCTGGCAAAGCACATCACACGTTTGTCTCAAGATGGAGCAGAGCCGCCCCTCGGGAAGCGCCGGCAGGCCGTAAAACGCCGTACAGACGCCGAAAGCGTCGCCATCATTTCTGTAGTTCGTAACAAAGCGATAAATGTCTGTTAAGTGATAAGAACTGCGCCTGCCCTGACTGGTGTGGCACAGTGGGTTGGGTGTCATCCCCCAAAACCACAGGTCTCCGGTTCATCCCCTGGTCAGGTCACATGTCTAGGTTATGGGTTTGGGTCCCTGGTCGGGGTGTATGCGAGAGGCAACCAGCTGATGTTTGCCTCTCATGTCAATGTTTCTCCCCCTTTTTCTCCCTCCCTTCTCCTCTCTCTAAAAATAAATTAAAATTTTTAAAAAAGAATTTTGCCCAAGAAGTAATGTTTTCAAGCCCCTGCTTTGACCCAGACAGTGTCATCCGTGTCTGGTGTTCACGTGTCCCTGCTTTCAGTGGTGGCCGCATCACTGGAGGACAACACCCCGGCCCAGTGTCTGTGTTGTTAGCACCGGGCGGTGGCTACCTTGAGTGCTCTCATGGGGGGACCAGTCACCCGCGAGCCACGGCCCTGGGTTCATGGGGTCACTGAATTTTGGCCTTGATTTAGCTTGGAAAGGGCAGCTTCCCCTGGGTCCGTGTGACTGGCCGTCGTCTTTGGGTGGGTGAGACTCGGCCTGGCCCAGTGTACCCAGCTGCTGCTTGTCGTGCCAGCCCCACCGCTGGCCAGCCACGGCACGTCTGTGCATTACAGAGACCCGGTGTTTGCAGCTGTCTCTTCGGTTCCTCTCCGAGCTTTTCCACATGTGAATCCGAAGTAGGGGAGGCAGCGGAACTTGGGGTCGGTGTAGACTTGGGAGTGCGCTGGTTTGGGTGTAACGGGTCAGTGGGTGTGATCCCTGCACCTGTTGTTGAGCTGTGGAGTGTGGATGCACACGCACACAGGTGCACACACAAGCGCACACGTGCACACACGTGTACACACAGGCTCTATGCTGATTATCATGAGCCTAAACTCATTTCAGCAGAGACGACCTGTTACCAAGAGCCCAGACCTACATGTGACAGCTGGGGTGGCCCTCCCTGCTGGTTATCACCACGGCTCCCCTCCACGGCTGCGGGTCAGAGGCTGGGAAACTCTGACCATGGAGCCCGCTGGACCCGGCCTCCCTTCTGCGCCAGGTCAGGCGGGCCTGGGGCCGGCTCCTCCCCCCCCGCCCCCGAACCTCACCCCCACGCAGAGCCAACGGCGCCCATGAGGCCCAGCCGCCGCGTTCCGGGGGCCCTGGCGTTCCGAGCGACGCTCCTACAAATCTCTTTTTATCGGTGTTTCCTCCAGCGTGACCATCCTGCACTGCATGCGGATCAGTGGAGGGAAGAGAGGGGCAGGGGGAGGCCCCCCCGCCCCCGCTCACGGAAAAGCCGCTCACAACCAGCTTTATTTGGTAAAATGCTGCAATAGATGGTTGTCAGAAATAATTTATTCCTGTTAGCTGTAATCTGAAGGAAAACAGATACAAGTCCTATAGTTTAAAAAAAAGGAACGTAGTCTTGCTTTTGCTGACAGTACAAAGGTGTCACATACAGGAAGGATTGACACAGACCAAGGGGTCTTGTGGGAAATATGATAATAACTATAAAGAAGACAGATTATTCCCCAGTTGCCAACATTCAAACCTTTTTACAGTCAGTTCAAACATATAAAACTTTATTGCTCTAGCAGAAAGGGGAACAATTTCTGGCTACACCGCTTTCCCAGGGCTGGGTTTATACTGTCTGCGTTATTGCTCTGTAGTGGCATTTTAAAGTTTATTGAACAAGACTTTTACAATTGAAGGAAGTATATAAAACTGTAAATTTATTAGATTTTTCAGGATAAGTGCCCTTTCTAGTTGTGCTCAAGAATTCGGAGCTACGAGAAACTGCTAGTTACAGGACTTATTAATATTAAAGGCTGAGAGTACGCACATTTTATACCTTAACTGATCTCAAAAATAATATTGTTACTGAACGGCAGGGCTCCGTAGAATTGGATGCATGCTGACGTGCGGACTCTACCTGCCGGACGTGTGTGTTTATCACGGGCTGAGAAGTTAGCTGCTGTTGCCTCTCGCTTAATTTGACCCCACCCCGTGGGGCAGGGCTCTCCTGTCCCTGCAAGGGTGTCGCAGGGAAGCGCTTTTTCTCAGATCCCGTCCGACTCTCCGGCCTTCTGGGCGTGTGGCTCTGAGGGCGGGCAGACGGCAGGCCTTCAGAGAATGTGAAGTGATACGTTGTGGCACCCACAAAAGCAGCTCTACTTTTGATCATGAAATTGCTGCTAAAAGGGTTCATTTATGTTTTCCAACTTCTCATTTTTCATGTCTTGAAAGTCTTTTAGGGACCCGATTTGAAGAACCTTGTCATGCTTGTGACAATCTGTATCAGGTTTCTCGACCTCTGTGCCGTTGACGCTTTGGGCCAGAAGACTCTTTGTTGTGGAACAGCCCCACATTCTCTGCCGTCGATGCCAGCCCCACCCCCGTCCCTCCGCTGGGCCGGCCTGAAGTGTCTCCAGACACTGTCAGCTGTCTCCCGGGGCACCCTCAGCCCCTGTGAAGCGGCACCCGCTTAGAGAGCACTGTACTACGTCCTCGAGTATAAGAAGTTTTACCACA